>JAOPUI010000111.1:10274349-10286615 GCA_027123135.1 Urophycis floridana | reverse complement strand
AGAGAGAGAGAGAGAGAGAGAGAGAGAGAGAGAGAGAGAGAGAGAGAGAGAGAGAGAGAGAGAGAGAGAGGTTTGACCAGTTTAGGCTGTTTATTTCCTCTGCTGAATAGATGAGCTGGTCTGTATTCAGCAAATATCCCTTGCTCTCATTTTCCTGATGAATAATTTAACAGCACACTTTGAAACTGCACACAAAAAACACATTGAGGTGTTGGGCCTGGTCATTGCTGAATGCAACTACATTTTTGTAGAATGTGCTCGATTACTCAAAATGCCAGGGCAGTCTATCATGTGGATAGCACTACTGACAGCCGATTTGTACGGTTTCCTGAATTCAACAGTTTTGTAAGGAAAGTTTTAGATCCTACAAGATTTTCGTCACAACAAATGTGCAATTGGAGGTTTACATGTTGCCCTTGTTGAAGTGTGCAGGAGTCACCATATAATATTTATAAGATATAAGACATATAAATTCAAGGGGTGCTCCATCTTATAGCAGGGGACCGGCCCAACACCCCAGAGGCTGAGCAGGAAGATCACACTTCCAGATTACATGAGTTGATTGTACTTCATTAGTGTGTATATTCTGTAGACCTGGTGTAATATTCTTTCATTCCTTTGTTTCAATGTTCCTTGTGTTAACCTCAGTCTTTGTCCTGCTCTCCCATCACGCCTCCAGGTCTCTCGGCACGAGCGCAGGATATCTCAGATCGAGCAGCTCAACCAGATGCCTCTTTATCCAACGGAGAAGATCATCTGGGATGAGAACATCGTCCCCACAGAGTACTACTCTGGCGAAGGTGTGTGTGGCATTGGGCACACTAGAGATGTGTCTGTGTGGTGCACCGTTGTGTTAGCTTGACTAATCGGTGCACAGACTGGGCGTACACACACGCACGCACGCACACACACACACATTCATGTGACCAAAACCCTCACACACACACACACAAGCCTGTTATCTCTTGTTGCAAAGGCACTTAACCTGCTGCAGATCACAAACACTCCGCACTGGGAATCCTCTTTAGTTGGCAGGGGCACCTTCAGCCCTGAAGACCGCCTTTCAGAGCTGCACCCTCTAAGCGCATTACTCGTGTAACACTCTCCATTGTCTTACAGAAGTAGGAGAAATGCATGTTCATCCAGCGCTGTGACCCAAAGACATGATTGTAGTGGTGTATCATCCACATACATCTCATGGGAAACCCATACAAATGCAGTGTTTGAATATGTTTTGTTTGACATTGCTCCTCCACAGGTTGTCTTGCTCTGCCCAAGTTGAACCTCCAGTTCCTCACCCTCCACGACTACCTGCTGAGGAACTTCAACCTCTTCCGCCTGGAGTCCACCTACGAGATCAGACAGGACATCGAGGACGTGGTGGCGCGCATGAAGCCATGGTGGGCTTCTGCCTTCTTGTGTTCTCCTTCCTGTTGTGAAAGTAGAGTTGCATACATGATAAGAGGTGCAGGATAGTGTGAAGTAGACAGGTGACCCCTACATGCTCCATCATGACGTGTGTCTAAAATTCCTCTTAAGTGGCGACACCATTCATATGACTGGCTCTATCAATATCTTATGAAGTTATACGAACCAGTGGCAGTAATAGTGCATTGCACCATCATAGTGCATTGCTCCTGACACACACACAATGTACACGGGCTGCATAGCAGCAAAACTGGCCCACTAACTATTTGGTGCAGTGAAGGAACAAAAAACATCCATCGAAGCAAGTTTGTGGCAACAGCCAAATGCAACCTCCTCAGTGCTGTTGTCCTGTGCGGTCCTCCCCTCCGCAGGCAGTCAGAGTACGGCAGCACGGTGTTTGGCGGCTGGGCCAGGATGGCTCAGAGCATCACCGCCTTCTCCATCGTGGAGGTGGCCAAGCCCAACATCGGGGAGAACTGGCCCGCCCGCGTCCGCGCAGACGTCACCATCAACCTCAACGTCCGGGACCACATCAAGCACGAGTGGGAAGGTGTGTTTCATCAAAGGACTTTCTTCTTTGTTTGGGGTGGAACCGTGGAAGACTGATCATCCAGCACCCAGTTGCATACGAGTTAAATTTATGATTTATTTGCCTTGTAGCATTGTCCCATTATGAGTCTTACTTTATGATTCCTCCCCACAACGACCTCTTCTGCGTTGCCTTTCCTCTGTCAGCCCCATCGGTAGTTTATTGGAGAGTGTGAGAGAGCGTTCATGGAGCGTTCATGGAGCGTTCATGGAGCGTTCCTGGAGCGTTCATGGAGCGTTCATGGAGCGTTCCTGGAGCGTTCCTGGAGCGTTCATGGAGCGTTCATGGAGCGTTCATGGAGCGTTCATGGAGCGTTCATGGAGCGTTCCTGGGCTCTCCACCATGTGCAGGCTCTCGCTATGTCTTTGGCTTCCTTCTGTGTGGTAGACAGGCTCACTGTGCACAGTGTTGAGAGTGGCAGGTCAGCCATGCTCATTTTGACTCTATGCATGCTAGAGCATGCTATAAAAGCACCTTCAAGCACAATAAAAGTCGCCTATGTAAGTATCTTCAGGACAATATATAACTCACTACAGTCAATAGGCAAATTATACCATTTGTCTGTGACAACCACGAGAACAAAGCTCTATTTTGGCATGCTTCCGTTGGTCCACAGAAAATTAGCTTCCACAAATATTTCATGTTGTTGCAACATCATTATATAAAGATATAGTGTCGTTATTTATTTCACTCTACATCACCTTTGCACAAATCCCTATTGTTTTTTCCTTTCTTTTTGGTTATTAGTTTGCTGGAGGTGTGGAGTGCGATGCAATTCTCAGCTTCCTGCTCGCTGTCCCCATTGTACCATTACAGCTTCATGTTTTAAACATCAGCTGAACACTGTCTGACTGGGCAATTTATCTCTCTGTTTCGCTATTCCTAACCCCCATCCCCCTTCCTTCTCTCCCTTTCTTCTCTCACTCTCTACTCACTTTATCTCTACTCATTTTTTTCCCCATATATATATATCTCTACTCTCCTTCTCCGTCCCTCCCTCACCTCCATCTCTCTCCACTGTCTCCCTCCTCCCTCTCCATCTTCCTCTACTCTCCTACATCTGCGCTACCCCCAACACCCTCCTGTTGTCCCTGCCTCTCTGTGTCCACCTGTCCACGGCTCTCCTCCTCCTCCTCCAGGGCTGCGGAAGCACGACGTTTGCTTTCTGGTCACGGTGCGGCCCAACCTGCCCTACGGCACGCGCTTCGACCGGCGCCAGCCCTTTGTGGGGCAGACGGGCCTGGTGTACGTGAGGGGCTGCGAGGTGCAGGGCATGCTGGACGACAAAGGGCGCGTCATTGAGGAAGGTGCGTACCACTGTTGGCTCATGTACCCGCGCGTACGCGCATGCACACGTGGGCACATGCGTGTAGGCATACATACATGTATGTAATGCATTTCATGTGCCACATCATAAAATCGTAATAGGGGAAACATGCTTATTGGAAATACTGGGCGTCTCCGACAACAATACTACAGCCGGTGTGTGTCTTCTTCATTTCATTTCCGGGAAAGAACGTTTGTTTTTGTCTGTGCCTCTGTGTCATGTTATGATTTATTATCACCACTTGCCATATATGAAACAAATTGGCATGCAAACACAGTGTGCTGCAGGGGGAGCAAATGACCAGGATAACTGTGGTGGTACTATAGATTCTACCCGACCTAAAAAGCCTCATCCTCTTTCGAAAAAGCTCCATGACCAAGCTGTGCTGAAACACAGGTCAACCTTGGAGTTGCATTTGAAAGCTGGAGGCAGCCTAGAGCCCAGAAATATTTCAAGAATGATACCACATTAGTTTTATTGCAAACAATGAAAAAATGCAAACATATGCATTGATGATCAACATACATAGAACCCGTCGTCGCCTGTCTCAACATATCATGTTGTGCTTGGCATCTTGTGCTCGTGTTCAGTGTCCACAACCTGGCAACTCACATGCACTGCATGTCTGGAGAGGAGGATGGTGCAGGGACAACTCTCTCTCAATATTGTGAATTTGGACTGCAGTACCCATTTTCTTGCTTTGTCTGTGTGATATATTGTACATTTAACCAGGCAAGTTAATTGAAAAGAATGCACAATATGCACAATAATGCATACAGTACATACAAACTGCACACACGCATGCTCAACATACACACATACTCCTGCTACACATGCATGTTGGCGTGTAAAGCAGGAGCCATTTTGCTGTGTGCACATTTTTGCAATTCCTGTGTGCCACTATTTTATTATTTTTTTAAAGGGTAAATAAAGGTGACCAAAAATACACAAACACACTCAAACCATCACATACTCCAGGTACACACACACACACGCACACACACACACACACACACACACACACACACACAGGGGCCGCGACACAAGTGGAACACATCGCCCTCAATCCGGTCGGACCGCTTACATCACCCTCGGTGCACTCCTCTTGAAGGGGTCACAGAGGTGTTGTCATGGTGATGGTCACACAGCGACCTGACCTGTCTGCATTACCATTCCATTAACCTGAGGGGTCGCCACGGACACCTGCACACACACGCTCGCTCTCTACCGCTCTGTGCTTTATGTATGTGATTAAACAGCCGCATGCTTCTCTGGGACGCTTTATTGTTTGTTTGCTGTGTGGCTTAGTGTGCTTCTGTAGCAGTGGAGCAGTGAACAGGCAATACATAACACTCATCACCAGTCTTGCTTGCAGCCTTGCTGTCTTGCTTTGACCAAACAAGACGGTGCCAATGGCAACTTCCAAAAAATTGTTGTGGACTGTGGTGTCTGTATCCTAGTGAGGGCACATTGGTAATACTAATGTAATGAAATGTAATAATGACCATATGCCTTGACTAAAGACATTATTATTCAATGTCTCTGTATTTCTTTTTGTTCAGTGATTTATTTGAGAGGGGGGTGTAAGCCACATTTATTATTATATTATTTATTATTATTTTTTTTATGGCAGACCTATTTAGCATTCAAATAAGCACCTCATTGTGTGCAGGGATGCTCACACAAGAGGACAGGAGGAATGAGTTTCTCTGGCTCGCTGGTGCGGCTGCAGTGGCAGTGAAGCAGCGATGCCATCAGTATGTCTGCCGGAGCCTTCCGCAGCATCACAGCGGCCTGCCAGCCCAGCTCTGCTCTGTCAGCTCTGCTCTGTCAGCTCTGTCAGCTCCCTCAGCCCTGTCACCTCTAGTCACTGCAGACAGTGCAAGGCCACACTACATGTTTGAGTGTGTGTTTTTTGTTTGTTTGGTTTTGTTTCTTTGTCTGTTTATTCATATATTTGTGTGTGTGTGTGTTTGTCTTTTTGTGTTGATTAGTGTGTGTGTCTGTTTCTTTATTTTGTGTACTTACCCGTGTGTGTGCGTGTATTTATTTGTTGATGTGTTTTTTGTCAAAACAGTATTTCATGTACATGTCATCTCCCCACCAGGGTGACTGCTTTATATCAGCCCCACCCTATCCTACGTGAATTATGCAACTCCCCCTGAATGCTAAGCCCAGGGTTAACCCGCCATGTGTGTCCTATATTTGGCAAGGTTTCTGAAGTCTCCCAGCATGCCCCCATGTCACCGTGTCTTTTAATGAAGACGCTTATCTTTTGCTTATTTATAGATGTCTCCAGTGTTTTTGTCTGTTGTTCTTTTTGGGTGGTGACTGTAAACACGTCAGTCATTGTTGATGATGTAATAAGCGGAGAGCTTGGGGGGATTAAAAGGTATTCCGTATTATGTAGAGGTTGGGGGTCGAAGGCTGCGTTGACCAGATGCTTGTGAACATACGGGGGTCTGCCATGATTCTGGATCTAATGACTTGAATGCAGCCTCACCAGTCACACCCACTGCCTCTCCTTTGAAATTCTACCACACCGGATGTTTTGCATGTGTTCTCTCTGTGAAGCCAGTACTTTTAAAAGCTGCTTAGTAACTGGCAGATCAAATTATATAAATCAATCCAAAAATGATCTCAACAATACGTGTTTTCCTCAAGCCATCTGAATGTGTTCGTTTTCACATGTTTATTGTTTTACTGCTGAATACTGGCTTGACATCCAATGTAATATTGCATCCAGATGGTAAACTGTTAGCACTTACGCTTCCCGTTTCTAATCAGGACCTGAGCCAAAGCCCAAGCTACGAGGAGACTCCAGAACCTTCAGAGTGTGGCTGGACCCCAACCAGTACCAGCAGGACATGACCAGCAGCATCCAGAACCACACCGAGGATCCCTACGAGTCCTTCAACATCATCATGAGACGCAAACCCAAAGAGAACAACTTCAAGGTGCGTGGACGTGGTTGTGTGGTGCCCCGCCCACTTCCCCTCCACCACTCCTTGTTTCTCTCTTTCATCCCCACCTCTATTTCTGTTTTTGTCATCCTCCACCTGCTCTTCTCTCTAGCTCTCTTTAACCCCGTCCATCTCTTCACCCCTTCCTTCCATTCTACCTGCCTCTCTCTGTTTCACTACCATCCCATTTTGCTCATTCATTTCTCTCTCCCTTTTCACACAACCCATCTCTTCTAATCCAGCAATGTCTCGTTCACCCCCTCACTTTTCCATTCTCTCTCTCTCTCTCATCTCCTCCTCGCTCATCTCTGTCTCCTCTCTCCATATCTCTCTCTGAATTGACTGCCGAGGCCTTGAGCTCTCGCCCTGCCCACATCAACCCTGGGTGATCACTCACCTATATTGGACTGCTTGGGTCGTGCAGCACTGAGGTTGGGGGCAGGGCAGCTCTGGGATTACCACCCCCACCAAGGCCATTCGCCGCAACTACCAAGTAGCAGAGCTCTTCTGTGGTTGACCTTGTGATATACAACACCCTTCACCTTCCTTCACCGTCCTTGATGTTTCATTTCTGTCTGCTGTAGTCTTGCTTTGATCTGTTGTTCAGCATTAACTGGTCGACATTGTAAGAAAACATTTCAGTTCGAGGTTATTTGATAAGGAATCGAGTTTTATTTAATCAGTTTTGTTGTTGCTTTTTGTGTTAAAGCACATCCATTTCTGTCATAGCTGCTACGATAGAGAAAGCCCAGATGTTTTGACACGGCTCCATTACAAAATGTGAAGCACCTCTTCCCCGTCTTTGAAGGCACCATCAAAGTGGTGATCTTCTCTGGCTATGACACTGGTGTGCTGCTTCCCAGGATACACTCAGAAAATACACTTCAAATTGCCAACATACAATCCCCACATAACCACTCAGCTCTCGATCAACGTCGGATTGGTACCAATTATGTGAGCCATTGAAATTGGTACAGATGTCCTGTTATTGCTGCTGCTGCATCCAGCACTAAAGGCCCGGCCATACTTTCTGGCTTAAGTCTACTTTCTCTCTCCATCCACACCAGGCTGTGCTGGAGACCATCAGGAACCTGATGAACACGGAGTGTGTTGTGCCAGACTGGCTCCATGACATCATCCTTGGCTATGGTGACCCCGGAAGTGCCCACTACTCCAAAATGCCCAACCAGATCTCCTCACTGGACTTCAATGACACCTTCCTGTCCCTGGACCATCTGCGCTCCTGTTTCCCTGGTTACACAGTCAAGGTCGTCGAGGACAACCCCGAGCTGCAGGTTCCTCCGTTCAGGTGAGCATTTGTAAAAAGGTCAAAGGTTGAACGCTATTTTTGTTTACTTTGACATTGGCTAACAGCTCTCAACTAAAGGAGTTTGAGCAGGTATGCTTGAATGTTGGTGTTTTGTATGCTATGCTACGCTATTTGCTGTTACGACTGAAGAAAATGTGAAAGTAACACATGCAGTCTAAAGTCAGTGAAAGTATTGTCACTTCCAAAGCTCGCTAGACATTGTCATCAACAGATAAATCGTCCAGCACTGCTGAGAATGGCTTTAATCAGTCACACCCTTAAATTGCTCCTTCTTCCCGTTGTGTTCAATTATTCATTGGTCGTTATCAAGCCTAATTCCCTTTGTGCCCTTGGGCTTTTTTGTATGTGTGTGTCTGTGCGTGTGTGTTTCAGAATCAAGTTTCCTGTTCCCAACAAAGAAGACAAAGGCAAAAAGAGGAAGGCGGACGAGGAAGAGGAGGACTCTCCCACGGACCGGACGCTGGTGGTTGTGCCCCACGTGCCCCTCAACCGCGGCCCCTATCCTTACAACCAGCCCAAACGGTAGGTCAAAGGTCGCACCTCTGCTGCTGTAACGCAACTGCAGAGTAGAGCGGTACGGCCAACACCTCTCTGGGTCACTCTAGCCTTCGCTAAGTAGAGAGGGCTGACCCCCTGTCCCAACAAGGTCGCACCTCATGGTCAACCCATTATGCACATGTTACGCACACACACGGGAGCTCTGGTTAGAATTAGCCCCAGCCAGATGTCTCTGTTCTCTATTCTAATAGCTATGACCCATAGGCTCACAGCAATATAATAGCAAATGAAAGTACAATGCATGTAAATGACACTAACGTTTAGCATTGCCACTGTTGGCTCAACCGTGGCTGTGTGCAGCGTTTGCTAACCCTTAGCATCACTGCTGTTGGCACTGCCCTTGCTGTGTACTTGTCTCTTTCTAATCACTTCAACACATCATATGAACGACGCTAGCGCTTAGTATCATCACCATTAGCGCCGTCCTTGCTTTTTGCATGTCTCTTGCTGCATATTTTAGCTTTGGCACCTCATGCTTTTCCCATTTGCTTTTTCATGCACGTTGGTGCCTCCTATGGTTTGTTGACTGTCGGCTGTTATATTGCTGCTCTTTTGGAATGGGTAAATGATATATTGGAGTTTCTGTGAAACTCTATGTGCATGTGGATGAATGGGGATGCCAAAACGTCCTTATTGATTTGTGATACTTTGATATTACAATCTTGGGAATTGGAGGAAATGAAAACGTCCTTGATGAAAAATCAGAGAATAAAGAAGACCAGCACGCTTACTATGTGAAGCAGCCTAGTTGAAACAGGGTGGACATTTCCCAATTGTCAGCACCTATCATGACATTTTATCATATTTACCTTTCTTCTTCCAGGAACACCATTCAGTTCACTCCAACTCAGATAGAGGCAATCCGAGCTGGAATGCAGCCAGGATTAACCATGGTAAGAGCATCCTCCTCTAACTAAACCCACGCTATGGGGCTGACATTGGGCATTCTACTGCCATTTATGTTGGCATAAGTGGACTAAACTAGTTGCACATGGTCAATATTTTACCTAAATTACCTTAAAATGATCCTTAACAGCATTTCCTTTTTCTTCAAATGTGATTTTGGGTAAATGTGTGTCAGACAGTTTGTCTTGTATTGAGTGTAAGTATTGGAACGAGCATTATTTAACAATATTGTACCCTTCTGTAATGCATAAGGCTGGTTGTATGGCCTGCTGGGCGAGCATGCTGTGCGACAGGCAGTGTTTACTGATGCAGCAGCAGCAGCAGCACTGCCTGCTCTGCTCCATCACTCAGGACACGCTCCGTGACACCGCAGGGTGACCACATCCATGTACCCAATGCCTCAAACACATGTTAAAATGCACTTCTGGGAGAAGGCCTTTGTATAAATCAACCCTGTAGACAGCCAACACAGCGTACACAAGGCGGGCCACATCAAGCCCATACAGGAGTCTCGCTATAGAAAAGTACGTGAGTGCTTGCTGCGGTCCCTACGACCATATAACCACAGACATGTCATTCCCGCCCTGTATGGCTTGGTGGCAGCTCAACCACTTCTGTTTGACAAACTGGCCGCTCCCACCGGGTGAATGGTGGCTGGCGCTGGGCTAGTACTCCATGTTGTTATTTATTGTGCAATGTGATGTGGTAAATATAAATGTGGCAGGCTGGCTCTCTGCAGTCGTAAAAAAAAAACAAGTTGCCGCTTTGCGTGTCTCACACTTTTCATCCTTTATCTCTCTGTCTCTCTCTCTCTCTGTCTCTCTCTCTCTCTCTCTCTCTCTCTCTCTCTCTCTCTCTCTCTCTCGCTCTCGCTCTCTCTCTCTCTCACACACACACACACACACCATGATGGATAAAGGAGAGATTAACATGCAGAGACAAAGATGGAGGCAGAGACAGCGAGAGAGAGCGGGAGCGAGAGAGAGCCCCTGTTCGACACATACAGTACATTTCAACTACATAAGAAGAGTCTGCAGTTCTTCACCACACTAGACACTCAAACCAAGTATTTGCTGTTTGAAGATGAACTGCGTCTGCTGTCCAGAACCACAGACGGCCTCCAGCAACACCCAGCCCGTCTGCGTGGTTCCTAACCCTAACATGGGCCTGGACAGTAAACCCTCGGAAAACTACAATCAGAATGTTCCACAAACCCTGCCTACAATAAGACAAATACGAGTTAATCGTAGTCAATGTTGCCCGAGAACACGAAACATTACACCGCCCTTGGGGTAAACATCAGCAACACAAGAAATAAAAAAGCCCCAGCTGTGAATAACCTGAGAGACAAAGCAAAGAAGGCCTTCCACGAAATCAGACGTAACATTAAAATGTCCACCACAATCAAAAGCTGTCCCTGAATACTGGACTAAGTAATAAAACCTACTGCCCAAAACAGCAATGAAGTCTGTGGTTGATTTGACAACCAAGACTTTAATCATGACAAACACCAAACAGGGACTGCACAACAGAATTCTGTAAACCCATTCTCCAAGACCACAGCTAACACATGTAGAGCAGAACTAGGATACCCAACTCATTCAAATAGCTAGAGGCTAGGTGACCATCACTCGGTCATAGAGAGGGTCCTTCATGGACACACCTGGCTGGAAGCAGAGTTGTACTTCCTAACCTACAGCAAAGTATACCATGAGGTTCCCTTAGATTACCCTGACCTGAAGGAGTCCAGCTGACTAGGAGCTAAGTCAATAGCTGTACCTGGTTCTCCTGCTCCCTATATCACACTGTAATGTTTGCACTATATTAAATGGAACATACACACTGCAGAATATAACATAATCTGTATTTATTTGCAGTAATTTATTGCTTCTTTAATTACGCTTTAATGATTATTTAAGTGTTTATAGTTCAAAGTCGACATTGTTCATTTTTGTCTCTCTAAATAACTGACTTTGGCCATTTATTTTCCATGCCGAAAAAGCTGCCTTGAATAGAATAGAAAACTGAAAAGAGGGAGAACGTTTAGCCCTTTTTAAGGTATTATTCACTAGTGTAACCCAGTTTACACTAACCAATCCTTTTTAACCTAGTTTATAGTCACTAACCATACTATTGTAACCTAGTTTATACTAACCATATTGTAACCTAGTTTATAGTAACTAACCCACCTATTGTAACCTAGTTTATTCTAACCAACCTATAATAACCTAGTTTATTCTAGCCAACCTATTATAACCTAGTTTGTTCTAAGCAACCTATTGTAACCTAGTTTATACTAACAACCTACTGAAACCAAGTTTATACTAACCAACCTATTGTAACCTAGTTTATAGTCACTATCCAGCCTATGGTAGCCTACTTTATTCAAACCAAACTATTGTAACCTAGTTTATTTTAACCAACCTATTGTAACCTAGTTTATACGAACAAATCTATTGTAACCTAGTTTATTCGAATCAACCTATTGTAACCTAATTTATTCAAACCAGCCTATTGTAACCTAGTTCATTCGAACCAACCTACAGACACAACATCACAGCTTACCTTCTCTGTCCTCCAACATCCTGCCGATGCGCGCTGTCGATAAATAAAAAAAATTCACATGTTAATAATTAAATCCCATGTTCATCCTTCCTTCGTCCCCGCGGAGTCCTCTCATCGCGTTGACATCTTAAAACAAAGTCAGATCCGGGAATAGAACTAGTTGGGCTAACATCGGCATCCTTCGGTTCCAACAGAGTTCCTTAGCCAAGTTCCCAGCCGTGTAGTCCTGAGCAGCGGGCGGAGCTCTGGTCCACAGCATCCCCGGGATTAACCAGCAAGCACCAGGATGATGGGGATGGACAGTCATTTAGATCTATATTTATATAGATTGATGTAGACACACACACAGTAGGATGGCTGGTCACAGACCACATGTGAAGTCATTCTAGTCTACTGTATTCTTTTAGTTATCATATCGATGGCCAAAGAGCAAAACCTTCTATCACAAGAAAGTCACATTTTTGAGAAAACAAAACCCCACCAGGTATTGGTGGTGAATCTGCAAAGTGCAGATAGAATCATTTCCCACTTTTCTGTATCATATATAAATATATATATATATATGGTTGTGTGTGTGTGTGTGTGTGTGTGTGTGTACAC
>JAOPUI010000111.1:10237298-10248864 GCA_027123135.1 Urophycis floridana | reverse complement strand
GTGTGTGTGTGTGTGTGTGTGTGTGTGTGTGTGTGTGTGTGTGTGTGTGTGTGTGTGTGTGTGTGTGTGTGAAGTGTAGCGGGCAGCACAAGGGGTGATTTATCTTGTTGACAGCACCTTGCCTGCCCTCGTCTCCAGTATCATTCATGTGATCTTGTCTCCCATCAGATTAAAAACATCTTGGCCCGCTCACAACGTACTGCCAGCCAACCTCTGTGCCCTGGATGGCTGGTGGCGATGGCTTGGCCGTCATCGCTCACACCAGAACGTGTATTTGTTGCTCTAACCTTTCCACTGTTCTTTCCTCATGGTGTTTCTCATCTAGTCCCTTACCTACATCATGTTGATCTATTGCACTCTGCTTTATGCAGTTTTTAGTATTCATTTACAAGCTGGGAAATAATTGTAAACGAGAGTTGGCTGTCAATGACTTCCCACCGTTAAATATCGGGAATGACATGGAGAATAGGCATTAACTGAATTCCAATATGAAGATATCTATGGTTGAGCGACTTTGGTTTATGTGTTTGGGTGAGGGTAGAACGCGCGCCAGAAGATGTCACATGTTTTATACTCCACAATGTTTACAACGGTCAATCCTTGTAAGTCATCCATACCTCTGTGTGGCTTTTACTTCTCAATGGGAGCAGAGTGATTCATAAGGAATGAATTCTACTTCACACTGGGCTCACTCTGGCTTACCAGTTAGTACACCTCACTCCCCCCGCCCCCCACCCACCACCACTACTCCTCCTCCCCTGCCTCTCTCGCCATGGCAACCGGCTTCCGTGACAACCAACGAGGGAGCCAGCTGACCGTATGGCAAGCTGACCCTCACTTTTTGACCGAGAAATATTTGCCTGCTGCTTCTACGCACAGAGGGTTTCTATCCACCACGGAGGCATGTGTGGGGATTATGCACACGTGCATTAATACGCACGCACACACAGAGACATGCACACAGACACACATAGACGTGTGTACATCAACTTTGCCCTGCCGAGTCCCAGAGTAACCCAGGTTAGTGTCTCAACGACCGAGCCATGTGTACACAGGAGTCCTGATTGGTCCTCCTCTTCTTAAGCCCCCTGCTCATTGGTCGCCTGCTGTTGCGATACGTCTGTGGCAATATTATGATGCTTTGGAATTCCTTTTTATGTTTTTATGTATGATGCATCATCTTCAGCTCAGCACATTTAAAAGACGGTCTCAGTCAGATATTCCAGATGTATAATTCTGCATATTTTCCATAGTCCACATTGTATACATATTCCTGTGCACATCATGCATATTGCATGGACTAATCTTCTTAAGTCCATGCTCTGCCTATGTCCTTGTGCTATTTTACATATTTGGAGGGAGATAGAGAAAGATTGTGCAGGCCTGTGTAATGCATGGTTTTGAGCCAACTTATTCCACATTAAAACAAAGATAGCCTTTGTATCTTGCCCAAAGCAGCTTAAATCAGACAAAGACGAGTACTTCCACTTCTAATCCTCCATGATATTCCACTTTCCATCAGTCCAGCTGAAAACAACTGGCCCAATAAACTGTGAAATATTGTGCAGCAGCAATATACACCCAATTGAAATCCTGTTAAAAGCTCAATGGTTTAACACAACCTTGAATTTTCCATTTCAATAAAATGGGAACCACTGTATAAAATTCAATGTTCACCCATCACTTGTGACTTGCAGGGAGCCAATGCAAACCCCCCCCCCTTCCCATCTATCTGCCCACCATCCCCCGACAACCACAGGCATAACCGTACATGCGCCAGAAAGAACAGCCGTGTGTTTCACCTCACAACTCAACACAGCCGCCTGTAGCGGGAACCAGGGGCTCCCAGAGTGGCTAAAGTGATTAGATTCAGTGGGTAACAATGGGTCCTATCAGGTCGGGTTAAGCCAGACGTACAGGACTCCCAATGGACTCTCTGTGCTGCAGGAGCGAGCTCGCGGTCCGATAACCATCTTTTATTAAACATTTAGCCTGTTACAGCTGTCGGAGCAGGAATGTGCCTGATTTCCAAAAAGCCAGCCTGGTAGTTCTAGTGGATGGCAGGAAGAAAAAGTGAAGCATATCCTATTCTTAACCTCTCTGCTCCTTCTACACTGTGCCTTATTCTCTGTTGGGAGGCCTTCCCTCACCGCTCCCCCCCTCACCTTGCACCCCCAGGCCTTCTAGCAAGGCCAGGATAATGGAGTGGTTGACTGGCAGCTGAAAGGTTCTGGGTTTGAGCCCCAGTGTTCCCAATTTTCCTGCAGGCATCCTTGAACAGGATACCTTACCCACCTGCCCCCTAATGAGATGGATTGAATTGATGGAATGCTGTTGGATGAATTACTTTGCTTTACTGCTTTACTTTAATTACTGTTTGAAATAATTATTAAGTAATTTAGAGTCTTTCTTTGATGAGCCGGTCTTCACCATGCCCCCCTGTGTGTGTGTGTGTCTGTCTGTCTGTCTGTCTGTCTGTCTGTCTGTCTGTCTGTCTGTCCCCAGGGACGTGAGGCGTCTGGTGGTGGCCATGTCCCGTGCCAGGCTGGGCCTCTACGTGTTCGCCAGGGTCTCCCTGTTCCAGAACTGCTTTGAGCTCACCCCCGCCTTCAACCAGCTCACGGCCCGGCCCCTGCAGCTGCACATCCGACCGCATGAGTACTTCAACCAGGAGCAGCCTGTGAGTGACACACACACACACACACACACCTAGCCACCTAGCCATGAATGTTTCAATTATAATTCAATGTTTTCAACTCAACACGTTTAATTAGAAATTGTGCAAGTTACTGTTCATTGGGACAACAAGGCATACTAGTGCATACTACGTGGAAGGATGAGAAAAAGAGACCACTCCTCCTTCAGCATCTTGTGATGTGTTCCTTGTCCCCGTCTGGTCCTAAGGGTGTTGGTTTCCTAATGCTGTCATGCTACTGTCCACTGCCACCACCCTCAGCCCCCCCTACAGACTGGTCACAGCCAAACCGGCCTAATCCTGCCTCTAAACTCTGAGTGGACACTTCCTTCCCCCTCGGCCCCCCAGCTCTGTGGCCCCAGTCTGCAGAGGGGTCCGCGGGCCAAGGCTCTAATTAATCTGTGAAGGTCAGAAGGCAGAGCGGCGCCCCCCCCACCCCCACCAGCACACTCTGCTACGCCGGCCCAGTGCTAGACGGGCGTCGCCTGGCCGCGCTGCCAGCATCTCTAGGGGGGTTGGGGACCGGCGTGTTTGAAACGAGGTTGTCCAAAGACCACCCCCCCCCTCTCTCTCATATCCCCCCTGGGGCCCAAACACTTCCTCTGACACCAGGGCTGGCCCCCCCCCTGTTGGGACAGCTCCTGTTGGCCCTCGTACCCACAGCACCACGGGGTGTAAGCCTGAGCCTCGGCCCGCTAGCCCTGGCTACAGGGACACACTGAAACCCAGGGCCCTTTCTGTGTGTCCACGCGGGCACAGCGGGGGCCCACTAGCACGGCGAACGGTCGGGGAACGTGTGGAAGCACTGAGCGCTTGATGCATGGATGCACCTTAACACGGTTTGCAAGGGGAGTCGGTTTGGTTGGGGGGTTTTGGACAAGCATGATGTCCCCTCATCGCAGAAGTGATGAAAATGTCTCTTCACTGTTCGCTAACCTCCCCCATAATAAAACCTCAGGCACAGTTTAGCTCTGCAGCTCAATAAACCACCCAGACCTTTATTAACATCCTGCTCAATGAGCCACTGTGCATAAGCACATTACCACTCAATTTCAGAGGCAACCGACCAGTGTAATTAATATTCTACATGTCTCCAGTTCATTTTTTTTATTCCGCTCGTACATCAGTTTGCTGAAATATCCCACCACGATTAATATGGTACGACGCTTCCACTGAAGCAGGCAGAGAGCCGACGGATGAGCTCCTCTTAGTGTCCTGTACAGCACGCCGCCGTACAGAGGATGGTTTTAACGGCCAGGTGAGGTGTCTGAAACAAGGGGTTAATGAGGCAGTGCCGCCCCTGGATGTAGAACCAGGACAACAGGCTGCTCAGCCGGCCTAGCGCCTCCATGGACCTCTGCTGCTGAGTGAGGGCCGGCTCCACACCCAGTACCAGCTGGTCCATCCGTTCTCACCTGTTCCCCCGTCTCTCCCTGGCCCCTGCCCCCCCACCAGAGAGAGGCGTCGAAGCAGCCAGACCAAGCGGTGAAGGACATGCCGGAGATGGCCAACCTGGTGTACACCATGTACATGAGGATGATGCAGCAGCAGCAGAGACAGGTAACAACGGAGCAGGCAAGCTGGTCACATGCTGGAGGAGTAGCCAGTCAATGAGACAAGCTCAAGCCATCACATGACACAATCAGGAAGAGTAGTGCAGTGTAACTTGGCCCTGGTAAATGTCCCTCGTTGGTGTAAATTTAGATTAGCCTTGGATATGGACATCCACAACTTTAGCAGTGTATAGATGTGTGTATAGACAAACGTATACACAGCACTTTATTTTAATCTTTATTATAATAGATAGCCATTATAGTTGATACCGCAACAGTTGGTTCAGCAGTGTACCAGGTTTATCAAGCACACTGCTGTTATACCACAACACTCTAGTCGGGACCTTTTAGTCAAGGACTCTGAGAGATCCAGACATAGAAACATCTAACACACAGCCAGCCTCCCAGACTCGTCCTCTGCTCTGTTACAGTATGACATCAAGCAGCTGGGAGATAGTTTTTTCCCTCTGTCTCCCTCCCTCTTTTTCCCTCAGAGCTATTTTGAAAATGTTTTAACCTTTAAACTTGAATGCAGCATGGGAAATAGGTCAGAGGAGAGCAAAGTGCTTCAGTTCAGTACATGGAGAGCTAATGGGCCACAAGGAGGTGCATGTCTGAGGCAGAACTAAACAGTGCCTCATCCAGGTAACCCAAGGAGACAAACTTTTGGACACATGTACCAACAAAAGACATAGAGTGAAGGCAGGAGTAAGGAAGGGAAAATGATATTTGAGGATGGGGCATCTAAATTCAGTCGACATTAAGCAAGGTAACATGCGCAATATTTCAAAGATCCTATTTTCCTTTTCCTTGAGACAGGGTTTGAGACAGCTTAGTGACTTCTAGGAGCGTGTTGAGAATAACCAAGACGTATCTCTCAGCAGACTGAAGCCATTCCCTTTGTTCCTTGCACTTCTCTGTACATTGCTGTTGGGTTGTTTTTTCACCGCCGTCTCTCTGCTGTGTTGTCCACAGCAACAGCAGAGGCTGGCCCTGCCCCCTCAGCAGAGCCCCCAGGAGGCTCCCCTCGCTCAGGAGGAGGCGCCCAGCTCCACGGACAAGGAGGAGGAGAAGGAGAAGGAGGAGGAGGTCCAAGAGAAGGAGGAGGACAAGGAGACCCCCATGGAGCAGGAGAACGTAGAGGGGGCTGAGCCAGCAGCAGCGGAGGCTGTGGCAGAGCAGAAAGAGGAGAGCCAGACACCGGAGGAGGCTCCCAGGATGCCAGAGCACCCAGGCCGCGACAGCGACAGCGACGGAGAGGGGAGCGGAGAGGAGCAGGAGCCCTAGAGGACGCTGTCTCTCTCTCTCGCTCTCGCTCTCTCTCGCTCTCTCTCTCTCTCTCGCTCTCTCTCTCTCTCGCTCTCTCTCTGACTGCACCTCGGCTTGCTAGGAGCCTCTGCGTTTTGAGGTGCAGCTACAGCTGTCCCAAAAGAGAGGGGAGTGAGGTGTAGAATCAACCCGGTCTCTTTTAGATGTATTTTCTATCGAAAGCCATGAACACACATGAGCATAATGTTTCCTTGAGTCTTTACCGAAATGGATTTTGTAAACCATATTTGTTTTTTGTTTTTTTAATAAAATGCAATGTCTTTTTTCACATACAGCAAGTCTTTTTCCTGTTTTCATGAAGTTATTTCCTCTCTTACTATTCGGTCTCTCTTCAGACATGTTGTCTACGTCATCGTTGTGTTTGAAGGACTTCTGTGAAACTCCCCGTCTTGGTTCTTCAGGCCATTCCTCCTCCCGCCCCCCTCGTTAAGCACAACTGGAATCTGACAATCTGATTGGCCGGTGTCTGCGGCCCGCGGGACAAGCCTCTACTAAGCTGCCTTTATAGGTCAGTCAGGCAGCCCCGGGGCCACCATACTGGTGAAGGATTTGAACAGACACACACACTCAGACGTACAGTCATCTCACTCGTTTTAAGCTCTTCAAATATTCACATACATACCTGCCTTGACTGGCGCAGCACTAGAGCTGCTGTTCCTGAACTGAAGTGAAAGTGAAAGCGGGCGTCTTGAGTTCTACGATGGCGTTTTCCAGCGCAGTGGAAATGCATATTAGAATTATTTACCGTACACGCCTAAAAACCAATGTGGCTGTTTGAAGCACTCAAACTTTGATGTTGTTTACGTTTTATGTTTTAAAGTCGGCTTCAGAGCAAATTGCCTTGTAGGCGTTCTTCTGCATGTCCTCCATCTGCAGGCTACCACACAGACGTTTAACTCTTGTTATAGTCAGGCACCAGATGTCACCAGAAGTCAGCCACTGTTCCCAGCACATCAAGTGGCAGTAGGCAGGCAGTAGGCTAGCGGTGCTCCCGAACCTCGGCTAGATAGATAGATAGATAGTTATACTTTATTGATCCCAAGCTGGGAAAGTCCAACAGGCAGGCTGCTCTCTGCTGGTTCTGGGTGTTGTGATACAGACATGCAGTGGATGGTGAGTTTAAGGAGGATCTACTTTCTGGTGCATTCGTACTATCACCTGCATGGGCATCAGGATAGTTTAGTGGTTCAAACCTGGGTTCAAATCTCAGTGTTAGCTGTAAGCATCCTCGAGCAAGATGCTTTAACCCCTACCTTCTCATTATTGACATCAATCTATTCAAACTTACTACAATTTGCTTGCGATGCAAGAGCCCGCTAAATATAAGTATTATTGATGAAGTTTTGTCCTGAATCCAGGGGAGATCTCTCATTCATTGCACAGTATGTTCAGACCAGGAGGAGGCTGGGCTGAGGATGGAGTCCCTGTGAGCCGCAGCACACTAGTTGTGTTATTTCCTCAACGCGTTGCACAAACCCATGACACGCGTGCGCTCGGATCACAAACGCTCACATTGTGTAACGTCATTTGTGTGGTATGCCTGCTGCCAAATTGCTAAATAGCTCTTCTCTTTCAGCTTGGCCTCTCAGGAATCCAGCTGTCTGTGGTACCTTGTTGTTGTGCTTGTGAATAAGGGGCTGGAACGGGTGGGGTCGTGGCAAAGCAAGACATCTGTGAGCTCCAAGGAAGTGCACTTAGGAATCGCAGGGAAATCTGTCAGACTGGGAGAGAAGAAAAGCTGCTCACACTTTCTGGAGAAACTTTCCACGGCTGAAGGTGAACATGTCTTTTTTAATCCCACGACAGGTATTCATTAGGGTTAATAGCTACTTTGCTCTGTGCTCTAACCCCCTGGCTGTGTGGGTTACGTGAGTGTGGTGGGAACTAATTGCATGCAGAAGACTAAGTATGTTAAGACTGGTGTGTTTTTTACCTCCAGGACACAAGACAGTTCTCAAAAGATGCATACAATGTTTTCTCTTGTTAAGTCGCATAGATCTAAAGCAAATGTGTTGATAAAGTCATTCTATCTAAATAGTTTTCACTTAACTATTTTTAAAAAGAGTTTACATTTGGTGTGTTTTGGTCTAACCTTGTTTGGAGATACAGTTGCTGTTAACTTGTGTGTTGCCTGTAGAAGGAAGAAGGTGCAAGTCAAACGAAAGTCAAATGTTATGATTCAAGGTAGTTGAGTAATAAATGTCTAGACGGCTACCACAGGGAAACCCAAACTGATCTGGATGGATCAGGTACTGTATTTTCTACATCGCTGTGTTCAGTAGTATTTTGTCCCAGAGTGACGGGAAGCACAAGACAAACTCGTGTTTGTGGTTGTGCTTCCCGTGTGGCCCAAGAAGAGGAAATTACTACATGTGTTGCTGACAAATCAGGAACACGAGACATCCAGTCCTAAAACAGTTGTTTAGATCTCTCTGAAGACTGAAGGTACTTTATAGGTGACATGTAGATTCTAGGCGGGAGCAAATGCTGTAATAACATCATTAAATCTGTGAATACAAAACCAAATGAGGGAAAAATTGGATCCACTATCTGATGTCAGTGGAGGTGGGGGTGCTTTGAGACAACATCAGGCCACTGCACAATCCCATCATCTCATCTCAGAGGGGGGTCTGATGGAGGCGTGGCCAGGCATGCAATATGGAACATCATTGAGACTGATTGTGGCCTTTTCCATCGCACTTTGAGGAAGTATTCCCCCAAATCACTCCTCTTATTGGATGGTGCTCTTGTAATTTATCTGTATTCACAGCTTTATTTGCTTTTACTTATAGGTATGTGTAAATCCATCTTAGATCCAGACATAAAGACATTTTTACACATCTAACATTCAACCACCTTTTTGGTTGGGCGGCGGATATTCAGTTGGTTTCAACAGCAATCAGCAATCATCTAGATGCCACTCAATTCTACAAACTGCAACTCAAATGTATTTACCTGTGACACAGTCCATACAAATGCCTATCTTTGGTTTTTACACATTTTCTTCTCTCCTTCTTTGGCCCAGACTAGGATGGCCAGTTGCGGGTCATGTTTCTGGAGCATCATGTGGCTGGTGGTCCTGCTGATTATAGGCTGGCCCATCAGCATCACCCTGGGCGGTCTGTACGGGCTGATCAGCCCCCTCACCACCTGTGTAGGCCTGGACCGGCTGTCCGACCTGCTCCTGGAGGGTGCTAACGTGGGCCGCAAATGTGCCCAGAACATGAGGCACGGCAAGCCCCTGTGTTGAGGACAGCCTCCCTGGCCCCGGAGCCCACCAGAATCTCAGCAGACATCTTGTTCTTCTACAAGAGGAGTCACCAAGAGTTCTGCTTGCTCTTCTACCCAGATGTGTTCTTTGTCTGTTTATATGTCCAGTAAAGGATTGTGTTGATTTTCTTTCGTTTTTTTGGATGGATGTCGAATTTGTTTGGGGGTTGTCTGGAATGAAATAGACTGTGTTTGCTATTCAATTCAGGATGACACTGCACCGGAAAGATAAGAAATGGAAATGGCAGTTTAACAATCAAAATGCTTAGAGTTGTAAAAAGACCGGAAAACTTATAATGCGATTAAAATGCTGCTTTGAACTCGTCCGCGTGTTTGCAAAGTCCATTGTTCCGTTTTGACGCTGGGCTGACAATGCTTCAGTCAGGTGGAGAAACATGAAAGCACCCGATAAGAACAGACAAACTAGTCTCCCTGAAGGAGAGGAATAGCGACATGGAAACATAATATCGCTTGGTTTTGAGTGTATTGTCATGAAATGAAACTCATTTATATCTGCTGTAAGATGAAATGGCATCCTTTTAGATTCTGTAAAATAAATGTGGAAAAAAATGAAATTGTGTATCCCATTGGTATTCATAACATTATACAATTTTGTTGTTATATTATGCTAAATCTCAGAGGGAGGTTTTCTGTTCAATTTCCGGCTTTTTGAGCTGGCATGACTCAGCCTGTTGGTCTGTAAGCTGTGACCTTGAAACCACAACAGTAGATGAATATTGGAACTTTTGTTTTCTTTTAACTTTTGTATTCCACAAATGAACATGGTAACCTCCCTTCATATTTCACACCATAATATGAACATATAATCAAGATCTTACCACTATCAGGAGTCAGGACCCCTGCAGACTGTATCAATAGTTATATCCAAACTGTTTTGTGATACGCTGAATCCCTTCAGGATAGCAAAGTATGACAATTAAGCTTGAACTTTAGCAATACATTTCACTGTTGGCAATATTGAGCTGTGGCTTATTATTTGATATACAGAAACAAAAGAAATTTAAAACTTTCTACATGTTGGACACATTTCATTGCACCTCATCTTTGCTTGAGTTTTGAAAGGCTGTATGAAACTTGAGATGTCCACCTCATCATCAATAAGTCTGTTTCAACATCTGTACAATGTCTACAAGCTCCAAATTATTTCCTGACATGCTCAAGGGCACTTCAGCAGACTTCTTGGGAAACTTCTTCAGACTTTACAGCCTTTCTACAGTTATCTCCTGAATGATTAAATACATTTATATTGAATTGAAATGGCTTAGAGAATACAAGAAAGAATATTTAACTTAAATTATTAACATGACCAAAGGTCTTGCAGACCATACTTGTAGACAGCAAATGGCAGTTCAGCTGACTCATCCAAGAACTTTATACCTCTGTCTACAAACACAAAATGTCAGTTGTGAGGATACAATACAATTTTAAGCTACTTATCATAAACTATTTTGGGATACGGTACTTATTCAACATTTATTAAATCCTGATGAGGACTTACCTAAAATACGCTTGCTGAGCAGTGGTAAAACTGCTATATCTGCCCGTTTTTCAGAACATATTCAAATTTAATTCATGAATATTTCATTTGCAGATCCAAAGCGCTGCTTAGCCTCATTCTCTGGCTGTGTGTGTCCCTTGACAAAAAACTGACAGCAGACGAGCAAAAACAGCAAGGTTATGTGTAACAGTTGTGTTGTAATATTGTGTTACAATGTTGCTCTCTGATCCCGGACCTCTACCTTTGGTTTAGTTCAAGGTTGTCATGGTTACAGTATGATTACAGAGTATATCCCTCGAGGCTATCCAATTTAAACAGCTTGAGTACGTTCCTGTCTGCTGGACATCTTGAGCGGGGAAAGTGTTTGTCTCGATGTCGCTGTGGTATTTAACGTCAACTTTTTCTCTCAGCTTCTCTCTCTCTTCTCAGGAGTTTGGACAAATCGCGTGTTCGGCTTGGCTCCGTCTGGGCCTGGAGGATGAGCTGACAGTGTTGCAGTTATCGGGTGCAACAGATGATTGAGATGGAAAGAGATAGAGAGGGTGTGTGTGTGTGAGGAGGGGGGAGGAAGGAAGGGAGAGAATGAAAGATTGAGAGAGTGGCGATGGATCGGGAGAGAGAGGAAGGGAGGCAGATCGTAAAAAAGATGGAGATCAACAGAGGGAGAGAAAGAAATACATTGAAAGGGGGCAGGAGACAGATTTGGAGAGAGAGATGGAAAGAGAGAGGGGGGAGAGAGTGAGGAGAGAGATGTAGTTGGCCTGCTGAATATTTTATGAGGTGCACAAATAGGGGCTGGACCCCCGTCAGCTTGGAGCAGGCCTGGAGGGAGGATATGTAGGCCTCCACATCCAATTAACCACACGCTGCTTTGGAATCTCACTCTCACTATGCACATCACACACACATACAAATACACACGCACACAAACACACAGGCTTGTGGTGTGTGCTGTCGTGTGTGGGAAATTGAGTAAGGTAGTACAGAAAGTACAGAAAGATGGCTTCAAGCTAGCGTTTGAAGCCATCTTTCTGTACTGCCTGCTGCTCCTACAGGAGCAGCAGGCTATATATTATGATAATGGGAGACCAGGGATGTTTTGTAATATCGCTTGATTGTAAATAATACTGTGTGTGTGTGTGTGTGTGTGTGTGTGTGTGTGTGTGTGTGTGTGTGTGTGTGTGTGTGTGTGTGTGTGTG
>JAOPUI010000111.1:10145255-10158998 GCA_027123135.1 Urophycis floridana | reverse complement strand
CTATACTGTACTATAGCTCTGCTGCAGTGGGCTGTGTATATTCCTATACTGTACTATAGCTCTGCTGCAGTGGGCTGTGTATATTCCTATACTGTACTATAGCTCTGCTGCAGTGGGCTGCAGGCTTCATGTTACCGCTCACAAGCAGACAGCCAGGACAGCTGTTGTTCATTCAGGAAGTAGTGAACTTGAAACACACACACACACACACAGGTACACACGATAGGAACTGTGCATGGAAACCATACCCACACAGTGACAACGTGTGTGAGTGTTGTCACCATGTTTTCCCCCTACATTGATATTCCCGTGGGGTGATGATACAAACCACAAGCTGTCTGTCTCTTCCAATCATCCACCGCTCAGGGAAAGTTCAACTGCTGCCTTTTAATTTAACTTTTTCCAACTGGCAAGAGAAAATTGTATGGAAGGATGTCTCTCCATCAAGTAGGCTTTAGGTTTTTACAGTAATTCATGACGGCTCACCTCCATGCATGGAGTCCATGTTATTAAACACACCTCAGTGGTTCTTCATTACTACTCTGTAACTACTCTGCTGTCACGCCAGCCACCCTATACATACCATGTTGGATTTCCTCCTGCAAACCACCTTGTAACATCTGTTGTTACCCAACACACCTCACCCCGTTTCCGACTTGGAATATAAAACGTTGCAGAGAAGGATGTAGGAAGGAAGACCTCTTCACCTTCAGACACTGCTCTCTTAATCCTCTCCGGCTGAGCAGCCAGCAGGAATAATATCGGCAATCCCATTCCCCAACCCACACAAACCCAGCCTTCACCAGCCCCCAGCCTTCTGTGAGCTTTCCAATAACGGATTATGTCCACCATTTTGTATTCATCTACCCATCCTCCTCCCTGGCCCATTCTTGGCGGTGAGGCAGAGCACATCCTATTCACCTGATACTGGGGGTTCCAGTATCAAGAGCTGAAGAAAAACAAATCTTGACATTAATATTGTCATTGTCAGACGATGGCAGGTGTTCCATTCGTCAGGAGTTCATGTTACTTTCACTTATTTTCAGAGGTGGGAGTGATATATGCACAGACTTCATTTTTGAGTGATATATAGGCTATATTGTGTGAGAAATAACATTGATTATGAACAAAAACTATACATATATAACACAGAAATAATATATTTTACTCAATAAATGTGTTTCAGTTTGAAATCTCATATGGTTTCATAGACAATTATAAGACAGGGAGTCAAAACAACCCCATTTTCACATACATACTGTATATTCACATACACATACAGAGAGACAGAGAGAGATACATGCACCCTTCTCTTTTAGGGCACAAAACATGGCCCTCCTTTTTCAACTGCTGTAACCTTTCACTGTAGTCACTGCATCACTAGCAAACAATTCTTACGCTAGGAGATATAACTGCTAATAGGGAGGGAGAGTAGGAGGGGACATTGTGTCCTAAACATAACACAGAGCCACATACAACAGCTAAACGGCTACTGGATATTCAACTATACTCCTCTGAGAGGGAATTTGTTGGGCTGATAAATGTCAGCATGCCTTAATACATTAACCACTATAATCTTCTGCATGAATGCCTGGACCGAGCAAAGCCTGGTGTGGGGTCCCACCAAACGGGAGCGCTGTGGTAATTCTCCTTAAGCCAACACTACCTCCCTCTCCACAACTCACATTGCATGTTTGCCCTGAGAGTATATGACCTTTCGATAACTAAATCCCTTATCCTGGATTCCAGTTCCTCTCCTGATACATGTAGAAGTATCAGGTCGTGAGAATGTCAAGAATGTACACAACAGAGACTGTATATGTAAAGACTGGTCCACATCCAAGTTTATGGTTTATTTCTAAACACAGGCCATCAGGATGAATCCAAAGACAGCTTGACTTGTGGGGAAGGTTTGGTGGTGGAACAACCTGTCATCCAGTTTGTTTTAACAAACTGAGTTTACATGGTTGGTAAGAATGTAATGTATGCTTCTTCATGAGACACTCCTGTCTTACCTTGTCTTAGTAGATGCTCATGGTGGACAACCAACTCTTTCCTCATCTTGCTCAAAAAGACCCTGCAACGAACAACTACATCCTGGTTCTCTGTCATGAGAAAATATGCAAAGTCAAAAGGTTTTAACTTAAATTTACAAACTTTACGTATCTCTCGGAATGAGTGCCAAACGGTTACTTTTTAATTGAAATTCCACTTTCAAAATGAGAACACGATGATGTTAAAGCACTTCAATCCAAAAGTTGTGTTAAAGTTTAGTTTAGTCCAATCAAATTACTAGAGTATTGTTAGATCAAAACAGTGTTTTTTGCTATCAATGCACAACTGACACAACTGACCTTAGTAGGTCAGTTTTCTTTCCATGAATAAATATGACTTCCCTTTCACTAATCCAACCTTTGAAGTAAAAACTCAACCGCTATCATCCATACAACAAAATAAATTGTGCATGCATGACATTCTGGCCCTTCTGGCATCTTAAGCTGGAGCTCCAAAGTGCCCCAAAGTGGTGCTGTAGGCGACCTCCTAGGTGACCCATGTCTAGAAAAGATTTAACCTATTCATTGAACAGTCATATGGTTTTTCAATGCAGGGGCTGTAACCTGATAAAACTGAAAAAATATTTTTCGATGTGCAGTTAATAAAACTAAGCAGACTTTAAAAGCATCCTTGAAAACGTTT
This sequence comes from Urophycis floridana, assembly GCA_027123135.1. Taxonomy (NCBI): domain Eukaryota; kingdom Metazoa; phylum Chordata; class Actinopteri; order Gadiformes; family Phycidae; genus Urophycis; species Urophycis floridana. Next base: position 10,156,301 of record JAOPUI010000111.1, on the reverse strand, counting down.
TGAGGTTCGGGAGAGTGACTGGGAATCAGGGCATGGCAAAGTGCCCTGATAACAAGGCAAATATCAACTTAGTCTGGCAATACTTCCTTTAATTATCAACCAATTAGACACCTCACAGACAACTAGAACACTTGACCATGTATGCCTACTTCTGCGTTCTGAAACATTGTAGATGCCATGCCTTGCTGTGCATCACTGATCAGGAACCTAGTTGTAAATGATGTCTCACAAAGAATGGCTCTACAAATACACCAAATCACACAATGAATCCCAGATTAGCAAGCAATGGTATTGAGAGACACACACAAACCTTAACAGGGTAGACCAAAATGTGCGAAGCAGAAGCTCAATAGACATCTAAAATATGTTCCACCACACACAGTACCACTGTGTGTGGTGGAACATATTGCTGGCACTGCAAATTCAGCTGCAGTGTCTCGCCTTGCTGTCCAAAGCAAGAGTAAAGCTAACAAAGAGACATTGTCATCACCAGTGACAATGCCTTCCCAGCACTGATGACCCCAGCACCAAAGAGACTGGAGTAACGAAAACACACAGCAATTGGTTAATTTGTTCACTGTATGTTTGCACAATTGTCTATGCTCAGGCTATTGGCTGAGTTTGACGTACGAGATGATAAGCTGTCTGGCTGGTTGATCATGTTGCCTTCATTCCTCTGGTCAGACATGTGGTCCTTCAGGTACATACTGCATAAGCCAGTATCACATTGGTGTCTCCATTTACACAACAGCTAATTTAGTTGACTCTCCTTGGGAAACAAACACCTTAATAGTCGCTGGTAACATGCACAATCTCTGGATATTCAACTTCCTCCCCAGAGGGTGACCTAATGTCTATCTTGAGGTGTACGACCCATTTTTTTCCTATGCTCACTTCTTCTATCCCTATGATGACATCAGACAAATATGCATAAAGCAACAAACCATGGGTAAAAGCTATATCTATCTTTGTGTTCCTCAGAAGCTCCACACTCATTGACCGTCTCTGTAGAGAAGAGTCCACCACAGTTATGGTCCCACACCTGAGCAGCTAGATGCGTTTTGTTTTGCACTGGTGTGAGACTTAAACTGGTATGGACAGAAGTGGGGATGGCTTCCTCTCCGCTCCGTGTCTTGTCACAACGTGGAGGGTGAGATGTTCACGACATTATAAAATTGCTGAAATTCCTCCATGTCGACTGTGTTCCCCTTAGTTGTAGAAACATCACACATTACACATTGTAGACACATTACAGGGCCTCTTATGTGGATATAACATGTGAATATCTTTTTTTGTTACTTTTCAAAGAGTGGTAAAAATCATTATGTATCTGAACAATAGCAACAAGGAAGTATTTTGTCTATGGAAAGAATTGTTGTCTTATGTAACACATCTTTTAACTGCCCATGAACTTGTGTGATGCCTGTCAGCCAGGCTGAGCACTACAATGGGATGATGTAAAACAAAGGCCTGTAGGCGTTGGGTGTGATGCTACATCTGCTCCCCACATGAATTCCTGGTGTGCAGACACACTGCTTCACCTCACACCATGACATCACCTCCCCCCCCCTACACACACACACACACAGTACAACCAAAGTATCACAACAACCAGGACACATTACTTAAAGACAGACACACACACAGACGCAGCATAACAACCCCCATATACCGTGCATGCAAAGAAACATGGCCTCAAACCCACACATGCACACAAACGCTGTACAACCAACCTAACCTCTGCTTGTAGAATGAGAAGGGTTGTTATGTTTGAGTAAGGTTGGGGGTAGTAGAGGTTGAGAATGTGTTTCCATAAATAACTCCATGAATAAAACAGCAGGCTCAGTGCAGTTCAAAAACGTGCTGGTAAACAGATCGATACTTGATTATGCCGTGCAGAATTCCACAGCCCTGACAGTCTACTGGGCGACGAGAGAGAGTAAATTGTCAACCCTTGCGAAAATAATCTCAACAGCATCTCCCATCAGATAGCATAAACACATGTGCGTGTGCACACATACACACACACAGATCACATTAAATCAACAACGCGCAAATTCTATTTATTTAAAAATGTTAGGAAAATTAGGATTATCATTATTATTATGAGTATCATTAGTATTATTATTAACCCTTGATTACATATGGGAATGGCAGGACTTGTGACATTCCCCCACAACACAGCAAATTACAACTGTAGCAGTGTCTACCTGCTCTGACGACAGTAGTAATATAAAAAGTAAACAATGTCTTTGACACTGCACACTCATTAGTACAATTAGTTGGTTGGTCAGAGCTACTAGTTTGTAAGTCAGTTATGGGCTGAATCATAATTGACAAACAACAATGGATGGGCCATGGGTCTCTACAGAAGGGCAAAATATGAACGTACCTGCGTCCCAGATTCTGAGCATAGTCCGTGGAAAGGTCCCACACAGTTATTGTGTTATTTATGTGAAGCTGATGTGGCATACACATCAAAATATACGCAAACTTAGACTAGTGTGTGATAAATGACCGGGACAATGTAGCCGGACAGATGAAGCAGGCGTTGTGGTGCGGTCATACTTGTGGAAAGGTGCACGTGACTCGGCCTGTCGCATAGAGACCCATGGCGTCCCCCTGATGGCGGTTATTCCACACTGAAAACCTGGCGGTTGTGACCAGCACTACGGCGTGTAGGCGCCACACTGCTGTTTGCAGCGGCCGGCGATACTCACCTCCCATCAGCTTGGCCTGACAGTTGAGGAACTGGGGTATCCTGGTGGGCGTGTAGCGCTGACAGGTGTGACGGAGGACCTGGACGAAGGTGCACTTCTCTCCCGCCGAGCTGGCGGCCCACTGGTCGAAGGCGTTGTCGAACGTCAAGTCAAACTCAGGACAGTCCTGGGAGAACCCGCGCACGCAAGGAGGCCATGAGTCAAGCTTGAGAAATGGTGTGATGGGTGGGGACAAGTTACGACTCGTTGAGTCATTGAGCGATTCGCACTTTCATCAAAAGCAATTTACGGTGAATGAATTGTTTTGGATAAAATGTCATTGATGAGCTGTTTAGGGTATCTTGCTCGAGGATACAGACTGTGGGCAATGGGGTTCAAACCCAGAACCTTTGGGATCGGAACACCCTAACCACACAAGACAATCCTGCCCTCTGTAAAACATACTCAAGAAACACCACTGCAACAACGCACTACCTCACTTTTTTTCATACTTGTATTTTTCTGTGTTTCTGTGTTGTCCGTACAATGTCTGTGTCTGTTTGTTTGTCTGATTGTCTGATTTGTTAATTTTGCACCGCAGGTCTGAGAGGACTGCAATTTCATCTGTGCTATATGCCAGCCATGTAGCACACTTGACAATAAAGATACTTGAACTTGAAAAAGTTTATTTTCCCATAAACTATAGAGGGAGAGTGTTCAATAATGCAGATCTACGCAGAAGTGACCTACTCACTCTGTTGGGGTCAATGCCGTCGATTTGCTGTAGCTGGTCTATGGTCCACATTGACCTCTTGGTGAAGGCAGAGGATCCCTGGAACTGCTTCACCTTGGTAATGGACAGCTGGGATGGCTTCTTATTTGTAACTGTAAATGTGAAAAGAAAAAAAATGCAGATTAAGGTTAGCCTTATTGTTGGGGTCAGATTAATTTAACCGGCTATGTTTGACAGGCATGGTTTAAACAATGACTTCTGCATAGGGATGCAACAATCACTTTTTTGGGGGCCCAATACGATCACCAATCTGTTTTACGTTTGATCAGCTGACCTAATAGCAAAGACAGATTGTTATTAAGAGCAAAATACATTAAGGAGATGATTCTCATGATAATCCTTGTATGCTGATTATAAATACAAACTAAAAACACTTGGTTTTTAGTTTGAGCGATATAAGCACTGTGTTATATGCTATTGTAAATAAGCCTTTGCTATTGCATTATAATACCAAAGACTGTATGGATAATGCACACCCATCACCAATTTAACCCAATGTATACATACGCATGTACATGGGTGATATTTGTATTTGTTTTGATTCCTGTGATGTGGCTGTTAACATTTGATGTGTTCCTTGTTGTGTTATGAAAAAGTCAACCCAGCCGGTGATACCCTATGGTGACATTATTCATGAACAAATGTCTTTTGGCTTTATTTACAGAGTTTTACACAGACAAAAACAAGTTGGTGAATGTAGCATTAGGGTGGGTAATTGAGCCAAAACTACAATTCAAACATCAAACAACATAAATAGCCAGTATGCAAAGGAAAGCGCATACAAGTTCACATAGTTTAATATAGGCTGCCTACGCCAGAACCTCGCAATTGGAACAGAGCCGCATTCTCTCAACAAGCCGTGAAATCTGTGAGCGCTGCCAATGGCTTCACTCACAAGGCTCAGCCTGGGGGTCCAGCTACAGTGGACAGTGTGCTTATAAAGCCTAGGTTTCACAAAGGCTTTGCTGCACACATTGAACCATGTTGACATGCAAGTACAACGGCTGCAAATGTTGGGCTACATAACACTCGGGATATGCCATTTAGAGACATCATTATTTTGGAAATTGCTGCCACGGATCTGCCATTAAAGTGGCTCAGTAGCCAGTGAGTTTCACACAAAGCAGAAGGAATTGCAGCATTGTCCCATGAGGTTATAGATACTGGGGGTGTGGGAATAATGACAAGCACAAGTCTACAAGCCCTGTGAGAATGAAGCCTCAGGCTGATTATTGCATCCTATAACCAAGATAAACAAAACTGTCTATGTCCCCAATCATCACTTATTTATGCCTGAATTTCGCCAATAATGATCAGTGGCCAATCTATCAGTCCATCACCACTTCTGGGCTACATTATGACAACTGGAGCATTTAGGATGTAAAACCTGCATAAAATCAGTATAAAGCAGACTAGCAAAAGTCACACGCTTCCTCTGTAACAGCTGAGGGTGGCAGAATCAACAGTGAACATTAACAATGGACATTCCACGGTTGGCTCCAATAATAACAAGAATCTGATGATACATTTCCTAAAGGAAGCCACAGCCTGATCAAGAACAGGCAGACTCCTGTAAAAAAGGGGGGATCCCTACATACAGTTCATGCCTTCTAAATGTGTGTTGAATCCTGATGTGTCCGTACCGTGTACGAGTTACAAAAAACTAATGCTAATAGCTGCAATGTGTACAATGCACTTAGAAGTCCTTCCAAACTGTGCCAAATAGGTTGTTTTTCATTCTAAATAATGATTTATTAATCTAATTGACAAGTGAAATTCCAAAAATAGTGCTAACTGTATTTAGGACAACATACAAAGCAACTGAAACGCTCAATTTTAACCAGAGGATGCAGTCAAGCCAAACATCACTATCCACTTCCTGCTCTGACATCACCCTGACCTGCCCTGACCTGACCTCCTTTTTCCAAGCATTCCCATACACTTCCATGTCATCCCCACCCGGGAATTCAACACTTGAGGCTTTCCATGCAGAGATCAAAGCTTACTGTGAATGGGTCATCCCAGGCTCATATTTGGGTCATGTGACCCGAGGGCTTCTTCTGATTGGTTGGATTGCTGAGCTTTCCATGTACCCACTGGAAGACCATAACATACAACATGCATACATGTTGCTTTGAGCAGCCCCTGCCTCATGTTAGCTCTACACGTGTCACGTCAGATATCCAGTCAGGCCCCAAGTGCTGCCTTATCGAGTGTCTGGTACTGATGACTGCAGCGTGGGTATGCCTCTCATTTAAAATGCTAACATCTGGGTCTTTGTTGTCATCATAATGGCTCCCTGCACTGCTGTTGGTCGGTGCTTTGTTTTCCTTAAATATGTTCGGAAGCCGCACCCTTTATTCTTCATTCAGAGTGGATTTTCATAAAAGGGATGGGTGTTGCATCAGAAGGGATGTTTGTACAGGTCTGCTAGGTCAATTTGGACAGCTGTAGCTCATTGTGTGAGGGTGGCCTGACTCTGGGTGGAATACAGTAGATAGAGAGACAGGAAGATGAAGACAGAGACAGGCTATGGGGAAGGCATCCCACATTTTCATACCGTTTTGTTTGTTGTTACGTTGATTCAATTCTAAACCACACATAACCACGTTAAATAGATATATATTGGGTCACAAGTTGGCCTTCGAGAGAAACCACCAGAGCACTGAATAACCAATGTGCTGTTGGGGTTGGGGGTATAATGAACCACAATATCAAAATGTCAAACTGTAAAAATAAAGGTGATTCAGTAAGTGGGAGTCCTTTCTCACACATGTGCACTGCACACGGTACTGTACAGAGCACAGTCACACCATATCATGGTTAACTTGGGGATCCAAGGGACAAGAAGGGGATGCATGTACAGTGGAAGAGTCCAGTGGATAAAACTAAAGTGAGAGAGAAAGAGGAAAATAAGAAAATGAGTGAGAGATAGCGAAAGCAACAAAAAGAGTCGTAGAGAGAGCAGAATGAGAAAGGCCATCTTTGTTCATGTGAGGTGTTATTCCATCATGCACTGGCCAGGCACTCCAAAATCCTGCGTCACTTCAGATCCGTCATGAGTGCGACCTGACGGCCGATGAGGATGAATCTTTTTACAGTGGTTTAAAGTTAGCTGCATAGTACTGTAAATCGTCAGGGCAAAGCAAAGAGCAAAAGCAGGGAACCTTTCTCAGGTTTCAAAATATGGAAAAGATTATCAAAACATTTATCATTTGTTGCTAGTCTGCTTCATTGGCCTCATAACATGTACATTTTCCAAATATTGAGAATACAGAGGTTGATTTGTAGGGCAACAGGAAGTTGATATAAATAATAATCATAATCATAAATTCTTTGCACAAAGGATAATACTGAATCAGATGCATTCAGAAGTAGTGGATAGTAGTCAGAGACCTGATGCTGGAGCTATCTTCACATGTCTAAGGAAAGGCATGAAAAAGTAATGTAAGTTTCACCCTGCAGGAGCTTGAGTGTATCGTCTCATTCATTATCATATCAAGGGCTAAGTGGTAGCATTACAATCTGTAACACTCTGGATCAAACCAAGCAGTTAGTATGAATCAGAAAAGTATCTAATTGCCATCCATTACCAAAAGAAAAGGTTAATGACAAACATGTTGAGCGGCAGACCCTAATGTACATCTGCATCTCTGACAACACATCTAAAGGCTGCAGTACTGCTGCACAGCCCACTGGCTATACTCAGGTCTTCATCAAACAGAAACACTCTTCAGAGCTTCTCCAATCAATATTCAGACCCTGCCTTACAATTTGGGCAAGTCGCTCCCTGGCTAACTAAGCAATTACTAAGTGTCATCAGAGGGGCTGGTTTTAATGAAAGAGCAAACGTTGAAGAGCAGAAGAATATTACACACAGGTCCTTTCCTCACTAATAAGAACTGAAAGCAAGAAAGACAAGAAGACAAAAAAAAGAAAGTTAATCATCTGTGATCTCTGTTGATTCATAAATTACGTATCTGAACATGTTTTCTTTAATGAGAAAAGGCAAGGATACAAAAAATATTAAATATTAATCAGCAGAAAATGCAGAACAATGTTTTGTGGAGACGTATCAATTCCCTACAGGGCAGCGTTCATACCCTATTAGACAGCTCAAGTCAGGCCATGCCAGCACAGCTTTCTTCAGTGACTCAATTAGTTACCACTACTACTAAAAAAACAACCAGTGACGATGCTACTAGACTATATGACTACTAAAATAGCTGATGGTTTTATCCAACACATTGGATAAATTGTGTTCAAACACCCTAACACTAAGATATCCTGCACCATCGAATTGAATAAGAAAACAACTGCGAATGAATTTAGAAAACAAAAAAAAGCTAAAAATGGGTGACTACTATGGAGTTTCTGCCAAAGCGTGATGGTGTGTGTCTCATATCTTCTGCCAGAGGAAGTTGACAGTCTGGTTCATGGCTTCTCAAACTCTTGAGTGTCCTTTGAATCACAGGGGCCACGCTGTGCTCATGGTCATGATCTTTACGCTGAAGGGAATCCATACAGCAGCCAGGGATAGGAGGTGTCCCAACAATGCACCAGCAACATGTTATCACGGTTGTGGTTACAATGCTGCTGCTAGTAATGATCATGTGCCAAGTGTGTGCGCTTCATACTTTGGCCCAAGGAAAATGGACCCAAGCATTTGAGTTTCATGTTTAACAGAGTGCTTTGCAAACTAAATGTGATCCAGTGCAACTCATGCCAAAGTAAGTGTTTTGGCAGTGGAATGTACACAGCTAGACTCGGCTAGTGTTTAGTACAATCAAATCCACAGAATTATGTCGGCCACCCAGGGAGGCTCAATTTAAAAGACAACAATGTTGACACACAATGTTGTAATGTAATACAGCATTGCATTACAAAACGTTCAATTCAGTCAAAAACCTCAACAGCCATAGCCAAAATCTGAAAGTCATCAATAAAATAGTGAACTCGAAGAGACTACAACAGCAGAATACAGGTTATTCATTAGTTCAAATAAAAAAAATCCAAAGGAGGAAGAATGATTAAATATTAATTGAACGGTGGAGACCAGAGAGGTCTTCATTAGACACCAGTTGGAAACACCTGCTTGTGTGCGCACACACACACACACACACCTACAAAAGTGTACCATTTTGTATAAATAATGTATAAATTGCATAAATTACATTGTCTATCAATCTTAAGAAACTTTTTGAAGCTCCCATCTCCGCCAGATGGGCTATGGATCTCTTGGGAAATCTTCTGTTACATGTTACCGTAACCATGGAAGTCTGATTTGCATCCTACAAAAGGCACCTGTTGAGTGAGCATCTGGCTCAGAACAACACACAGAGGCTGGACACAAGACATCCACTGGCTACATTACCACTACATTAAGTCCTGGTGAACTTGCAGTAAGTCAAATTTCAGTATCTTCATTTGGATGCCAAAGAAGTGAAAGCCTATTAGCTAAGAATGAAAATATTGATTCAGTGTTTTCATGTAATAACCAGTGAAACAAAAATAAGACTGGATTTTTGAGTTTAACCTAGACATCTGCAAGCCATGTCATTAAACAGCTTAAGCAATAACTCGTAGTGTGTAGCTTTCCTAGAAGAGGCCTCACTCAGCTTTGTGATGTCAGTGTTTGCAGATCCAAGCCAGACATATGGTCCATGGCCGTTGGCCTTCAGTGTAACATCAACACAGAATGACCCACTATGCTACAGGTGTAATTTTCTGCTCTAAAGAAGCACTGCCCATGTTGAGGACACTACATGACCACATACAATAAGGTAATCATACAGCAATAATAATAGCGCTTTCCTTGCAGGTTGAATTCTGCAGGCACATTATTAGAAAGTCTCAGAGTCCTTTTTCCACTGTCTATGTCCCATGATTACAGGTCTATTTTAAAGCTAGCCCCCGTGCTGCCAGCCTGCCAGAGCTGAGACACTGTTATCTTCGGAGAAGGCCTGTCAAGCGGATGAGGCAAGGTGCTAGCAGGCCCATCCACTAAACACAGACATCACCTCCACTGCTAACAACTAGGAGGCAGCTCCCCATGAGCTCTGGGTCTACAATGATGGAAACCGTGCAGTTGCTGGCGAGACAAAGTTTGTGGTGCATAGTGAGCGATTCCACACACCATGTCATAGAGAAGACAAATATGTCTGACACACAACACACACACAAGAGACTTAGACGCTCTCAATTGAGTACAGCTACAATGCACTCTTCAACAGTTTGTTACATGTTTTTGAGAGTATGACTATTTTAATAAAAAATGTGACACATTTATTTAAACTTTTTTTCTGTTGCGGCAATGCTTACCTATTTGGCAAAGCAACTGTATGGCCAGCATCCTGACCATACAGTGAGTAGAACAAGTATGATTGAAGAGCTTTGAGCAATACAGTTTGTAACAGCTGCACTTTGACTTTAATGACTTATTTCTCGGAGAATGAGAGAATGCACAGGGTTTCTGCTATTGATTGTTATGATGAAAACAATAGCAGGGGATACTGATTCATTGTTGAAATATGAGCAAAATGTTAATTTGTTTTCATTTCATTATACAATCCCAAGTGTGCACTGTTTGACATTGTACAACCTCAGTGTTACCCAATATTTTTTGTAGCCAGCCAGATGAAAATTGTAAACTGTGGTTATTAGAAAGGTTTTCGCTCATTTTGATTCATAAAACATGACAATTAAAACAACACAAATAAGCAGGATTATTTCAATCAACATTAAATGCAATTTAACATATTTGAACCAACATCTATCTCATTCTCATCAGTCAATTGTAAAAACAATGTTGTCATAACATCATTGATAACTATTGGTGAGTACAAATACACCCTTTAGCTCTCCATGACTTTAACTGGGCTTCATTCAAAACATGCACAAATTAGGGGGAACGCTTACTCCTTGTCAAAAGGGTATGTTTGATTCCCAATAATCACAGCCTACCTGCTGGCATCTGTCTAGAGGATTAAGCATAATCCCTATCTGCTCATGAATGGCATGCATCCAAGAGACTATCATGACCACCATGAGTTAAGACACCACGAGTTTGCCCCCTGACACTGTGCATTATATAAACCGATCCTAACCTATACAACCTCAAATTATAGACAATTGGATATCCACTTTAGACAGCACTATACGTTCTTCACTTGTGACTACACAAACACTTTACTGAGTTGGATGGCAATCGACTGTGGGACACAACGGCACATAATTGTTGTTATTTCATCTGTTCATTTGTTGGGTGGAAAGTTAGAAATGACCCCAGTGCCAAGTGTTTTTCATACAGGCTACTATGCTAATGAATATAAAAATGACAGGGGGTTACACCCAGACTGTTTTCTAGCCATTTTCATCTTATGTCTGTTCATCTCATTAATAACCACTGTCCATCTGTCATCTTTCATTGTGTGCACCAGGCTGCTACGGATGGTCTACCAGTCTGCGGTGGCCAGTGTCACCTCTTCACTGCCGTGTGCTGGGGAGGAAGCATTGGGAGCGGTGGTGCCAGGAAGCTGTACAAGCCGGGGAGGA
>JAOPUI010000111.1:10060212-10073308 GCA_027123135.1 Urophycis floridana | reverse complement strand
CACACACACACACACACACACACACACACACACACACACACACACACACACACACACACACACACACACAGGCACTGAGATTCATGTAGTTGCTCTGAAATGGATTATGTACTGTATGTTGATTTATCAGCAAAGGTCTCATAGGTGCTCAATGAAGTGGGATCCTAATGCAGACTTTGCCTTTTGTGTCAAGATGACATCATGTGCATGTGATGTCTGTGCATTCAACATCGGCAGTCCACAGCCAAATAAAACTTCATCCCAAAATTGCCTGTATATGGACAGAGGTCGTCCCCCCTCCCCAATAGCCAAGACATCATTAGGCATCTAAACACATGAGAAAGTAGTCATATGACACACCCCTGGAAAGGAAAGGAAAGGAAAGGAAAGAGATTGAATCACTCAGGACACACAATCCATCTGGTGGCCATATAGTGCAATTGCAACTGGTGTCTGCTTCCATTTGCCCTGAACTTTAATTAAATGTCAAAATTGTACAATAGGTTCTCAAGATATCTACCCATTTGTGATTTGTTTATTAATCAATATTGTCAAATTTACATTGGATTTATTTGGATATTTCACCTCAAATGACCTGTCTTTTACCATCACTTTATTGGCATAAAATATGGAACCAGGTTGTCATCAGATGTTGTGCTATGGTCCCATAGTACTCTAGGGCTGCCAACTGATGCCTAGCTGGTATTCACTCCAAAACAGACATTTAGTTATTATATATTAATCTTCTAAATAATCTAAATCTTATCCTTGTGCTGTGCTCTAGCTTTATTCACTCGGACCAAGTAGAATCCACATTAATTATTACACTTAAAAATCTCAGGTGTCATCTTTCTTATCTTTCTTTCGCAGCAATATTGAGAGTTGAAAATGGATGGAAAGAATGTATCTGAAACTCGTTGGACGGCATTTTCTGGAGGCTAGCCTGATAGCACTACCTGATGGCTGGTTTGTAAAAGTGCTTCAATGCTTTTATCAACAGGGTCTATGCACAGCTCCCAAAATAGGATTCCACTAGCATTTAGGTTAGTTATAAAACAAGTGTTATGCAAGAAATCTGGCCATGTTGGGATATGATTAGGGAATCTATTCAAGACATTGGTCAGCAAGCAAAGGTATACAAGTCATTAAGGTTCAAAGTAAAGATAAAAGTGTTGCTAGACTTAGGAGGTGTGATCTTTCCACTCTGGGCTCAAAGGGCTTGGAGACCATAATCCAGAGGGGTGCGAGCCAGGTTTAGCGGCGAGGTCAGCATGTCTTGGTCTACTTTACCTGCTTAGCTGACCTCAGTCACAGGCCTGCATAACACAGAGACACACCTATTACTTCCCTTAGCCCTGCGTTCTCTCACTACTACCTCTGGTGGACCAAAACCAGCACAGCTGTGCTACTAAATACAGACTGCCAGATATAGTGAGGCTGTAGCTGTGGTAATTCCTGACAATTACTGATGTTGCCATGTTGTTAAGAGGTTTGTTAATGTCAGAAAGGGCAAATACTGATTCACTCTGAACTGTGAATGCATCATTGCTCTTCTTGTAGTGTTTGGGACATACTTGGAAATGTATCCAACAACCAGAAACCTTGCTACAACATTTTTCCATTTTGCATCACCACCATTGTGGGCCTTTGCTGATGCCAGTATAGCGTCTTGCACAACACATTGGTGTGTGTGTGATGCACAGAAGTGCAGCCACGTCCCCTGCGATGGGATGTGTACATCATGTCCTCCAACAGCAGTGCTCTACATGGCCAGACATGATGCTTGTCTGGCCAGCTGCAGCTTTCAATCATTTGTTTCAGCCTTCAACAAATGATCTCTGCCAACTACCTCTCTGCTAGCAGGATGGCAAAACATGACACCCTGACCAGCAGTGTTCATAGCAGGGATCACAGGTGTGAGAAAGACAGAAGATAAAGAAGGCACGTGACAGAGAGACGAGGGAAGACAGTTGCTAGGTGTGCAGTTAAAATGTCAAAGGACAAGTGGATGAATACATTAACGACTGAATGACGTGGTGGAGGAATACAGTAAGAAGCAGCAGAAACTTGTGTCTCAATACTGTATTGTGCCCAAACAAATTCCTGTGATGGTTGTCAGTCACACATTGGGCGTGTTGAAGCCATTGTTCATACAATACAGCTTCAGTACGAGTGAGCTAGTGAGAGAGATCGAGATCTATTCATTTATCCACAGACAGACAGACACACACCTATAGTAATGCAGTGTGTGTGTGTCATTCCATTCATGGTGGTCATGTGCGGAAATAAAATGAATAATACATAAAAATCACACACAGAAAACGTACAAAATAAATACATGAATAAATGATGATCGCACCACCCACAGCATGGCGGAGAGCCACAGAGAAAGAAAAAATAAAGACCACAAAGCACTACTGAGATGAATGGAAATCAGCAGACCGAACAAACACATACAAAAACTGTAAAACTAACTGTGATACAAAGAGGCGGACATGAGATGCGCCAAAGCATCTCATAATAAGGAGCACGGCTGCAGAAACATTGTGTCATTGGCTGATGGGAGGATGGGACAGTGGATCAGGAAAAAATGATTTTCAACGCAAAACAATGCTCACCTTTCTAATCTGTTTAGTCAATGAGCTAACATTAGTATCGAGAGTGACTTGCAGTGAATCCAGATGAATGTCATTAAGGACCATGTAGGGGTTAGGGCATCTTGCTCAAAGATGGCTACAGGTTAGGCTACAGACACTCTGGATGGAATCCAGACCTTTTCAGCTGGGAGCGGATGACCCTCAGCCAATGCACCACCCGGTTCTACAACTCACATTCCAGTGTTCTTGATGATGCGGCCCTGGTCCATCTTCTGCCCGATGCCGTGGACAACAAAGACCACGTGAGTAGTCTGTGGAGGCCGGTCTTCCAGGGAGGCCTCCTCCACGTAGCCGCGATGCAGCCGCGTCCCACTGCTGGAGGCTGGGGGCAGAGACGGCACGTCATGGATTGTTAGGGCTCACGTGCCTTGATAGACAGTACAGTTAAGACAGACAGGAAGTAAGATTTCCTGGGAAATAAACACTGTGTGTGGTTTATCTTAAATGTTAAGTATTGTAGTTACAACAGCAACTGATAAACAACACACACTGAACATTTAGAAGATGCATAATGATGAAGTACCAAGTCATTCATGTGTCTGAGTAAGATGCTCTGCTGGGATAAACACGCCAGCAGGTAGAGACAAAGCCAGGTGGACTGTGTGTGTGTGTGTGTGTGTGTGTGTGTGTGTGTGTCTGTGCGTGTGTGCGTGTGTGCGTGTGTGCGTGTGTTGTCGCCATATTTAGACTCCGCTTCAGTCCAGTCATGTGTTGCATGCTAAAGTGGTGGGAGCCAATGGGATTTGTCGCTGTCTGGACACAACTAAGGAGATTTGCCTCCACAGAGCATGTGTGTGTTGGGGCGAGGCTGAGAGTCTCTCTAAAGCGGAGAGCAGGGGCACAGAAATGTGCTAAGGAGCTGGACGGTTGGAGATCACATCAAAGCCATGCAGATCATAGCATCCAACTTGGGCTCCAACAATAAGTGTGACTCATCCCATCACTGCTGGGCGATTGCTCCAAAAACAACAGATGAATGCGGTGTGTTTAACTGGGCTAAACTAATAAAAAAGTCTAATTATACTGCAACAGTATTCATCACTGGAAATAAAAGGCAGCATTACAAACTGCATTTTCACCTCAAAACAATCTGTTGGTTGTGCAGAATAGCTACAGGATAAGCTGTACCCATGTAGCAATACAACTATATCCATGCATCTTGCACAAACTCAAAAATTACCCAAGTAATCCCCTTGTAGGCGAAGAAAAGGTAGAATACTGACCTTTGGAGAACCCCAGTTTCTGTGTGACAGTGCGAGCGATCTTGGAGGTGGTGGCGTCACTGTAGAGATAGACCTCGTCCACGCTGTGCCAGTCCACATGGGTGCGACTCAGCTTCAAACTGTGGACTGCTGCAACGCCCCACCAAACAGGGACCAACACACACAGTTGGAAATGAACAGAGAGAGCAATGCATGGGTTTGACATGATAATGATTAGAAAAAAAATAAGGGAGTTTTTAGAGGGAACAAAAATATCGGGTTTTACATGAGGAATTGTAAAGCAAAGACAAGGGGATGGAAAACACAACCACAGTTGTAAGATCTTAACAGATCTTAAGATCTTAAGCAGTACAACAACACCCTAAAAAAGGCAGAGGAAAACCATATCAGGTCCAAGAGCATGATCAAATAGTCCAGCTGGTCATTGATCTGCAGCATCATGGGGAAGCACACCATAGTTTTGCCTATTTCAGCTCTTTCTTGCTCATAATGCCCTGCAGTCATCGTGTGCGGATGCAGAAGCCACATTTCCTTGTCTCCCCGATATACTTAATTTAATTGAAGATACGATGACTAGAGCAAGAAAGAGCAGAGATATGGCTCAGAGGAGACACCTTTATATGGAAGAAATGTCTATGAAAGTGTTGTGAGTGAGTGCCGACCCCTGGGGCATGTCCTGGGACAGCAGAATGAAAGACTGGCATCGGACCAATGCCCAGCTGGAGCCCAACAGGGGGGTTTATAAAATACTCTAGAGAACATAGCATGGTACTTACAGATTACCTTTAGGATAACCAACCAGTTTGAAAATTAGATTAGTACAAATCTTGGTCAGAAATGGCCATGTTCAGCAGTCACAGGATAAGTGCCCGTGCTGATAGACATTCCAAGCGAACGCATTGCCTTTGTGGAAAGGGTGCATTTTTCTTGCAGTATCGCTTCCCATTGGGTAATAATTTCGCTAAATGAGGAGGGAGATATGCATGTTGGGTATACCTATTAAATAAATATTTAGAAGTAGCCAAATATGAAATTGCAGAAAGAGAGAACAAGTCAGAGTGTAATTCAGAGAGTGAGAGAGGCCTTTAACCACCCAAAAAGAGTCTCACTCAGTTCAAAGTGGCTTCCATTCATCTGTTACTTCATTATTTGTGCCTATGATAGGTTGGAAGCCATCATCAGGGCCTTCATGTTTGGACCCAAGAGCAAAAAAGTATTGACATGGGAGTCATGGAGCCACAGGGTTGAGCTTTACATGTCCTGTTTTGACTCCACCGTAAAACAGGATGTCCAAGCACCAATTATCTAGCAGTCTAAATTATAGATGTGGACCTAATGGGGAAGGTGGCCGGTAATGTAGCAGGCAAGAGTGATGGATGCTAAAAAGGCTGTTCAAAGGTGCTTCCTGTTTTACATTGAAAGGAAAACGAAAAGGGAAGGTGTGGTAGGAAGGCTGAGCTAAATGTATGTGAAGTTTCTCTAACAGTCAAACCTTGGAAAGCTTCTGTGTGAGATATTGAGTTACTAAGGGTTACTGGATTCTAACACTAAACCCTGACAGCAAAGGAAGGACGGGTATAACATGTATGAGAAAGAGAGGGGAAGCAAATGAGATAGCCAGAAAGAAGGAGTTGGTTTCTGAGCTACAGAAAGGCAGAGAAGAAAAGAATGTGCCTTGATTTGTGCCTACTCACGGGCGTAGGAACAAACAAGGAGCAAAGCAAGTACTTTCTGGAATCTGGGGGGGCAACTATGACAACCATTATGATAATAATAATGAGTTGAGTTCAAGGAACCGCTTCAGTGGCATTTCAATAGTCTGCACTTTGTCTTTACATTCTATGGCTTGGCCATAGAAAGTCTCAGCTACACTAAATATACACATATCATACAGAATGCAGGGGGCTTTTATGAAGGTGTGGCAAATGTAGCACATTTGTCATGCATGAGCAATGTGGAAACTAGGTTTTGGGTCAATACCCCTCTCAGATTTTCTACAGTTATGTTGGGCTAGAACTTAGGGAAACCGAGCAGTTTAGGTGAGGTTCAATGCACCCACAACTAGGGCAGTGCTGGAAATCAAAGAAGCCAGCACAACACAGCGATGCATTATGGCCCTCAATGGCTCCACTGTTCAGTGCCCTGAGACTAGCCACCCTCCACAGAAAGCTTTGTTCAGAGTCCACAGTGCCAGGGTGAGGGGGTAGTTCATTAAAGACTGTGACTCTGTGTTCCGAGATGGTAGGAAAATAGCGAGTCAGGGACGAAAGAGGGCAGAGCTTAAACAGAAATGGCACGTTGCGGCTTTTTGGGGAACGGGCTGGTTGCGAACTGATCCATCTTTGGTATAGGGTAATCTAAAGTCCAAGTGATGGAATGATGATGTATACGACACTATCCTTTCACTTAACCTTGAAAACACTGCTAGTTTCCACAAAAGAACAGAAGCAGCACTCAGGCCTGGGTCACAGCAGAGTCAGAGGTTCCTGCAGGAGGGCTAGGTACAGGTTCACGAGGGGAGGTGGGATAGGAGTTGAATGTGTGTCATCATAGAAATACACCTCAGACTGACGGGGAGAGGTATGTCAAGAGCTACTAGAATCTACAGGGGAAAGATAGGGCATAGGCTGTGAGCACTAATGTAGAAGAAAAATAATAACTTGGCGTTTTACCGTACCTTGACAGCGTTTGCGTTTGTGACATGTAGTTTTAGCACACGTCTGATATCCGCTCCATTTGAACAGAAAGGGGAGGTAGAAGGGGGGCAGGTGGGAAAGAACTAACAACCAAGAGAAAGTGAGTAATATGCCTGGCTTTGGTGTTCATCACACAGATTACCACTACTGTCATCACTTCTGGACACGAGCATCAGTCAAGTAGGGCCGCTATCAGGTGGATGCCTCTCAGTGGCAGATGCTGCCAGCTAGGGCAGTACACCATGGCCTGTTATATCCAATTCCACTCCACAAGGAATTAGCACAAAAAGGCTGAGGTCAAATATATAGCCAAACCCGATATGGACATTACTTGAAAGATGGCAGAAATGACTGATGGCGGTGTCAACAATACACACATAAACATTTACAGATGCCATTGCCTTGAGACTATTGAAGGAATTTTACCTTAAGGTCTACTTACCGTAACAGACTGAGACGTGATCAAACATTTCAATAAAAGTTCAATAATGTATATGTCCTAAGCAGGGCATAATTATCAAGGGCTATGAATGACAAACATGGCTATGGGACAGTGATGGATTTATATCATTATATCATCACTTTTTTTACTGAGTGAATGGAAGGTATTTGTGGTTTATCTGGTTGAATGTAGTTTTATTTATTTATATAGGTTAGTAGTTTATTGTATGAGGAAGGATAATTTTTAAACAGTGAAAGATAAGGACCACATGATAGGCGTAGCATTTTGAAAAGAGTAGACCTAGATCACACATTTTTGGGAACCACTTGGAATGCCTCCAAAATTGAGCAGTTGATCCTGACTGACGAGTTAGTGACTACTGTGTAATAAGCGAAAGTATTTAGACCACAACAGAACTTGAAAATGAAATGCCTTATTTTTTAGAATTAGGCTATTATTGATTTTTCACAGTGATGAAAATCTACGATCAACAATAATAAAAAAAAAAGGTGTGACACTGCTTTTGTAAAAACCTGTGTTTTGCATTCACAATGAGTCACAATGGCATTTGTTTATCTGGATAGTCTGGAATTACAAGCAAATGGCAGGGTTTGCCTTATCCCGAATGAATGTGCCCCAGGAACCAGAAAGGGCTAAATTACAGACTAGTATCACACAAGTATTTAGGATGGTATAGTGCAAATTAGTAGAAAATAAAAGGACAATATATGACATCTAAAAAGACAATGTCAGTGTTTAACAGTCAAATTGTTAGAGCAAATCTAAGGCTTGACATGGTTGAACCTCTGGCTCTACCAATGGTCAGACAGGCTTCTTCAATCAGACTTGCAAATGCCAGCCGCCTCTTAGTGGAACAAGGTAATGATGCTCAGGCAGAGGAGAGGGGAGGTCACTAGTGGCGTAATACATGCTTGAATAACAATGCAGGACAACAAAGGAATATATCCAAAAGATGTGCTTTAACCTTATCTAAATAATTGTTTGTGAAACTATACATACTCGAGTTACAAAAGATACAAAATTATATTATTATCTGTTTTTTGGGAGGATGAAAGCCTATGTCTCAGAATATAGAAGTTATTCATGAGAAACTGTATTATTCACCCAATTATTACTTGAACACTCCTTAACATTCAATGAATGTTTGGCACCAATCAAACACAGCTGAACCAAAAGTAAACATTCGTCATGGTATTGTGAAAAGGGACAACTCACTTCCCTCTATCTCAGTCTGTGATTATGTTGATCACGACTGTGTAAAACAAGAAGCTCATAGATGGTTTAATGATTCATTCAGATAGCAACACTAAATAAAAGCTTCTGTGGCCGATACGTGACGGGAGCACAACTCTCTTGCCAGTCATCTAGTCTAGTGTAGGCACCATCTGGGACTAACGTCAACATTATTTATCTGACAAGTAACCTCAAATTTCACAGGCTGGTGTCACAAGCTAGCCATGAAGAGCTGAGGGAGTCATGGTTAGAGACATACCAAGAAGAGAATCTCAGCAATAGAGTTTGGGCAATGAGCCCATATTATGTTACATCAATCATAACAGCATGCTATGATTGATAACATCATAACATTATGTTTTATTATGTTAGTATTAGTTCTGGATTATATATTCTTCCTCACTAGGACCAAGGCTGGTTGCTACCAACTAGCTGCAGAGGTGAAGCAGCAGTGAAAGCCTATACCTTTCACCAACCTATTAAAGATAGTAATGTTCAAGGTAGATGTTCAGACCACGGGGAGCTCTGCTGTTAAGACCAGAACATGTCAAACACAGAAGTGAATGGCAAAGCCATGACTGAACCTGACAGTGAGCATTTCCCTCTCTGAATAATGGGTTTGCTCAAAAGGGGGGTGAGTGATAATATATCCATCAAGCACTAAGCTCACCCCAGGGCTTAACTTTGAGGCCAACGGAGCCAAGTTACTTAAAATGTTCTTCTAATGGCGGTGAGAGTTGTTTAGCAAAGAGACTGTAGTGGTTGTATGAACGCATGCTCAATTTCATGTTCAAAAGTCAATTCACAACTTTGTCCAAATTAGGACATGACATTATTTATGACATTGAAAATAATAGTTTGACAAAATGGTTTCATTAAGGTTTTTCGACAAACATTGAGGATTTTCAAACAATGATTAAGCTAACTGAGATATCGGTATTCCTGACTTGTCTGTTCAGCCTGAAAGGTTTGCCTACTCCCTCAACCAACACTACAAGGGCGGAATTCAGATCCAGAGGCCAAAATGGCGGTGAGTATACATCCAAAACCTGAAGCCCTTTGTTCAGAAATCTACGGGTGAAGACACTACATCCTATTATTTGGAGACTATGACATAGAAAGGTGAGGTTGGCCCAGGCTCAGAGACAAACCTCTGTCCCTGAAGATGCTTCCATGCGTGTTCAGTGACTAAAAGTAAAAACATTGTCATAATTATCCTAATATGATATATCATAGTGAAAAAGATAATGTACACATAATATGACTTTGCCTAGTGTTGTGTGACTTTGTGACTGCACTTCCAGCATCAAAGGCAGGTCAGTGAGCGCTGCGTTTCATGAGGCTCACCACGTCTCACCACATACACAACCTTAAACTCTCATTGCAGGCACAATATATCACAAGTGTATGCATGTGTGCACGTTGGTGTATGTGTGTAGAAGTGACCTCCATGTCTGTCCACACTTGGGTGGATGGAAGATTGGATGATTCTGTGCCCGGGGCAATCAGCTATGGAGTACATGCAAGACAAAGGCCCACAATGAGGCCATGAATGGCTAACCTAGTCAAGCCAACCTCCAGTGCACTGCTGCGCTGCATCTATAAAGCCCGGCAGCATCTTAGAATGGCGGAAGAAAGCCTTCACAGGTTCTTTGTACTGCACTGTACTTTGCAGCAGAGACGGGTTGATACCAAAAAGGGGCCTATAGATGATTAATAAATGGAGCGTATATTGGCTGAGGACAAGAGCTTTTATTTGAGTGGTAAATTCGTTCAGTTTTTAGTTCAGCATGCAAAGTTCTTTTGTCTGTTCTGTATTTATATACACACACACAAAATCACACATATTTCCTAATCTTTAAATACCACTTTATCCCTTCCTGTATTTGTCTTTAATTCAACATAGATGGAGCAGAGATTGAGAAAACACCAACACTGGGAGAGATGTTGAGTGCAGAAGTAGTTTGAAGTTCAGGCTGGCGTTACAAATCGCCGTTGCTCACACAGTCCCGGAATGCACCTGCTCCACTTTCTCTCCTTAGATTATTAGCTTTATGAATATTGACTTAGTCAGACCTTGGCAAGCTAAAAAAAAGGAAATGTATGTTTTAAAAATGTGCAAGCCATTAGGTTTAGATTTGTTTGAGGTGCAGGTCATTGCAGCCATTCCAGATTTGTACGGTGTGCTTCATTCGGTTGATATCACCCTATCCCCAAACTCTGCTCCCTGAAACTCACCATCTTTGCTGTCGACGGTCCTCGCCACGACGTCTGATTCAAAGTTGTCCTGCATCTGCTGCCCGCGGAAACGGGCCAGGTGCTCCTGCTCAATGAGGTCACTCTCCTCCTCCTCCAATGGGAGCCAGGTACCATCGATGAACCACTGGGCCCGCATCACAGGAATGCGGTCCTGCTCTTTATGGCGGGAAAACAAAACGAGGAGTGCAGGTGATTATGGGATGCCTATGAACCTGGAGATCTCAAGGGTGCTTGACACAGACAGTTTTTTTTTCATCCATCTTAACTGGCACAGTTAGCTAATCCTCTGGTGGTGGCCCATAG
This sequence comes from Urophycis floridana, assembly GCA_027123135.1. Taxonomy (NCBI): domain Eukaryota; kingdom Metazoa; phylum Chordata; class Actinopteri; order Gadiformes; family Phycidae; genus Urophycis; species Urophycis floridana. Next base: position 10,062,474 of record JAOPUI010000111.1, on the reverse strand, counting down.
AATAATTAAAGATGAATATAGGAAGGGGCTCTGATGTTAAATAAAAGGTTGTTATAGGTCATATTTTTATAGATCAGTGTTTAATGAGACAGACAGCCTCATATCACCAACTACAGACTTCAAAAATCAGCCAGATAATTGATGTCAGTTAACAATGTAGTATCTGCCTCAGAAAGGTCAGGTTTTCTAGGGCTCTAGGTAACCAACCTAACCTACTGTTGGTTACCACACCTCGGCAGGCTTTTCTAAGAAAACCTTGATGAATTAATTAGCACATCTCAACTGGCTGAGTGTGTCCTTGAGAAGATGGAGGTTTTGAAAAGTTTGAAAACATAGTGACAGATTCATGCAGTCATTCAATTGAAAGGGCATACTCATCCGGGTTTTAAACCTTTAAAAAAATGGACAGTAATTCGGGCGTTAGACAAAAACAATCATATCCTTGCTTAAGATTAAAAGACACACTGAATGTTGATATAAACCTTACTTAAACATCTAAATTGTTTTGCTATGGAATTTGAAGAAAACACTTTATAGTGTATGTATTCCTGTGCTGTGCGGATTAAACCTAAAAATTATATTATACGTACGATTCCAGTAAACAGGATAACATTCTCTGCCTTTGGCGTCCACTTCGTACAGCCCTCCTCGGACACATACGTGCTCCACTTGACGCTGGATGTTGTCGGGGTGAATCTGGTCCGAGGACAGGGCTGGTGAATCCAGAGACCCCCCTTCCCCCTGCACACTGCTCCTTCTGCTATCAACAGGAACCTCACTACTTTGGCCCATTCCTTCCAAACCATTCGCCTGCTCTTCCTCTCCTCCACTCAGGGGACAATCCTCGGTTCCGTTGTTTTTCGAGTTCACCGGGTTTAGCTCGCAGAATTTACGAAAAGAAAGTTCTATTTTAAGCGAGTCGTGTCCCACGAAAGGTTTCCACGTTTTCTTGTCTTCTTTATAAAACCACCTCACCTCCTCTGGTCCAAGTTCATCCACGACATCATTATACCGCTGTCTTGAGCTGTTAGACCTGGTCCTTTTTCGACTTCCATACATTGGACCCTCGTTGGCGACGTCAGTGTCATTGTAATCCAACGAATTTGAATGAAAATAAGACGAAGATGGACCGCGACTTGGGAATTCTGCAGGGAAAGCATTACTGAGGCCTAACAAGCCACCCGGGCTGGAGAGAGCTCGGCCATGTAGAATGGGCAGGTGTCCATCCAGCCCAGATTGGACAGAGGGCATCGCTGATTGTGTCGCTTCACCCATTGACTTGTCATAAAAACACACATACACATCATTATCCCATTCTTTGTTGTTGTTGCAGTTGACACCGGCTAGTCGATCTGTGTTATCGGCGCTCAAGGCAGGGCTTATCGAGGACGTCTTGTTTGTAATGTTAAAACTGTTCATAACTATTCGAGAAAACGGAACTATGTTTCTCGGTTACGGCGAACGTAAGACTCTGCTTCTTAGTCAATTCTGCAATAAATAATTACGAAACGTCGATTTTTGTTAGCAGTATACTGTATACGAATTCAAACCAATTTCCAATCGCCTGTCAAACGATTCGTTAGCAGCTAGCTACCTAGCTAGGTTGTTTAGAGTTAAGACTCCCCTCGTTAACCTCAGGCTAGCGGAGGAATTGCAGTGAAACCAGGAAACCCTGTCTTTCTTGTCCCTTCTCATCTGAAATGCCGGTGTCGAAACACTTCCCAAGTCAAAATACGAGACTAGCTTACAAGAGCTTGATATGCAAAGGGGTAGTGATCATGGTCACTCTCTTGTTCCGTTCGGTTGATCTCAGGTCCTTCCAGTTGCTCAATAAGTCGCCGGCTTGCTATGGAAACGGTAGCGCGTGCATCACTTGACAGCTGACGCAGAGATCACAAGATGTCTGCGGGGACGCGCACGTAGAAATGTCTCGAACACGATGGAAACCTTTTTTTTTACTTTTCACCTTTTCCAAGTGTATTTGTATTTTTGTCCAATAGATGGCGACACCGACCTAATTTTTAATAATTTAAAAATGTTCTTGTAGAATAGAATAGAATAGAAAAATACTTTATTAATCCCAAGATGGGAAATTGCAATGTAACAGCAGCATTACAAATACACAGAATATATATACATTAAAGATATAAATATAAACTAAAACTACTACTTGTCTTTTATTAATATACATGCTTTTAAAATTAAACATAACATTTTACTAATCCTTCCATTTTTTTCATGTGTTTAATTTCAAGACCGCTT
>JAOPUI010000111.1:9914746-9932610 GCA_027123135.1 Urophycis floridana | reverse complement strand
TGTGTGTGTGTGTGTGTGTGTGTGTGTGTGTGTGTGTGTGTGTGTGTGTGTGTGCGTGCGTGTGTGTGTGCTTGTGTGTGTGTGTGTGTGTGTGTGTGTGTGTGTGTGTGTGTGTGTGTGTGTGCACTTGCGTGTGGGTACTTTTGTGTGTTAATGTGCAAAGCCTCACACTGCCTCTCTTCCATAGGCTGGCTATGATATAAATAGACAACTTATGCCACCGCCACTCTAATCCTTATTGCCTAGAGACCGTGGCTGAGAGAGAGAAGCAAGGAAAGTAACAGAGAGAGAGGGAGAGGGGGGGGGGGACTGATTGTGTAAGGTGTACCGACCTGACATACATGGCGTGATCCTGAAACCTGTTGGAGACGCCCATACAACGTCAGTGACATACATTTAAAACATACATGCATGGTGGTGAGGGGGGGGGCAGAGACTCTTGTACAACCAAAGAGTGGAGTCCAGAGGTGAAAAAATAAGATTAATGTTTTGAGTAAAGTAATCCATGTCCCCACTGTGAACCCCACCCACCCCTCCTCCTCATTTCAGTTTGATCTCCATTACAAGGAAGCACAGGGGTCCTTAAGAGGCAAGAATGTCTAAAACCAACAAACTAGATGGGTTCTATTTTGAACAGAGCGTGGTTAAAGGGCTATCAATAGACTCTTCTGGGGACATGAGGAAAAGAGAAAAGGAAAACAGAACGGTGTTCAATGCCCGAAAAAAGTAAAATAAATGAGATGTATCTTAACCCCCAGGGATCAGCGTGAGTGGAATGGCATGTACATGGCATTGAGGATCTGTCCTCCTCGATCTGATGCGTTCCTCCTCCACTTCTCTTGTGAAATAAACATCATATTTGGAAAAAGGTTTTGCCTCTCTTGTGTCTCCTTGTATTAGATCAGAAGCATGATGCTTTATAGACTACATAGTTGGAAGTCGGAGGGGTTTTAATGTTGCTATCCGGCATGTGACATTACCAGGAACAAGCATCTTTAATGTGTGCAGGTGTGTGTAGAAGTATAAACATGTGTATGTCTGCTGCTAGCTCTAATGTACAGCTAAATGCAACTATATGAATCTAAATATGCCCACAGATAGTTTCAAGTGCTGTTTTGACCTGAGGTCAAATTGAAGTATTTTGGATGCAAGCACATTCTGATGCCACTTAAACAAGTTGGATCTGGCAATCAAAAGCACCACCTATATACCAATTTCAAATGTCCGGGTGTGTTTCTCTGTCCCATGATTGGCTTGCACTAAAGTATCAAAAACAGGTAGTTTTTCTCTTCCAAGTGATGCATTGACCCTGGGCAGTTTACACTGATAAACCTATACAGACCATCCACTCAGCCTCTTAGATATAGTGCATGCCACAGAGTCCAGCTCATGGAAAAGTCTTGAGTTCGACTAAGTGCACTCTATTTTTTTACCCTGTCCTCAGTCACAACTCACATCCACATAGACATATGCGTGCAACACATACACTCACTCACACACGCACATACACGCACACACACGTACAGACATATGTGCACACATTCTCACGCACATCACTGAATGCTGAGGTAATATGTAACAGCAGAGATACCCTTAATTGTGGTTAAAATAAACTACACATAAGATTTACACAGCTTTACAAGGACTGCATTGCAAAACACGGCCGTTATCAGTCATCAGTACATAAGTCAGAATTTGAACAAATTCGGACATATTGCCAACATTACATAACACAAATTATTGTTGAAAGTTTACCGTCTGCGATGTAAAGCAAACATGCGACGCACTTCGTGTTGCTGTCCATGGCTCCAGTGTCCCTCAGTCACGTTAACAGCGCCCTCTGTAGTCAGCTAGGTGCAACTACATGGCTACAGTTAAAAGTTGAGAGGTCGATTTAGCAAAATAGTATGGCTACGTTTCTGAAGCATTCGTGGGAGGATGCACAGTCACCCAAAATCCGACAATGAATATGCATCTATCTGATATATTTTCGAAGTGTTAATAGACCATTGTGATTTTCAAATGACCGGTGAAGGTAGCTTTTGCAGATACACATGGTAACATATGGAAACTGAGATTTTGACATGCTGGCCGCGCCTCTCCGAGCTAACAGCTAACTAGCTGTTTGAGCCAAGCGGCTCGCTGTTTAAGAGGAAATAAAACGACATCTAAAGGTGGGTAGGATTATCACTTTTAATTGCGTTTTCTGCATTTCTATTCATGTACTAACGCTACCTCAAGGGGTTGGTTCAAGCGTAGCCTTACCGATTCAAGAGTGGACGTTGTTGACTACGATGGTAGCATCTGACCCGCGACTGCGTTGCATCCGCAAGCTGTCATTTGCTTTCCTTGTTGGACATCTTGTGTACATATTGACATGTTGCGTTTTGTTACATTGGAGTTTAAAAGCCAAGGTTTATTATGGCTTTGCCTTCAAGCAATAACGTTACCAAGCCCTTATCCATATCACAGATTTACTTAGTTATTATTGTAATTGTTATGATACATTTTTCCCATGGTCGCAAATTGAGTTCGCCATCTACCAGGTAAAGTTTATTTTAGTGAATACCTGACAACATAGACATTTCCAATATGACATGGTAATGACCATACCCAACGCATGTAGGTCCCATGCATTGTGTGAGACCGTTGTATTCAGTCGTACATTATATTGAAGATATGTTAACGTCCTTCTTTCTAAAGGTACCCATTTAAAAGTATGTATTATTATTCGTAATTCAAACCACCTCATGAACTTCCTTTCTCACGTAGAACATGAAGTCACTTGTAAATTGGCAACACCTATCTTGTTGGCAATAGCTGTAATACTGTATTACATTAGTACTTTGGTAGCAGAGCATGCCACTGCCTCTTGAAAGATTGTATGTATGTTCTGTTGTATTCAGTTATTCCATATTTGACCAGTGGAGGAATCATTACATAACTTTCACCTTAAGTTGCTTTAAAAGCGTGCATGCCCTAAATCTAAATCTAAATAACTTAAACCAGTCCTCGCTAATACCCTTTAGAGAAGTTGTTTGACAATTGTGGATGTGTCAGCTAAATACACAAACAGGACATTTGCATGGTGGCTCCGAGACAGCATCCATGCCATACCACAAGGATTATTACCCCTGGTTTATTAACGAATCAGTTAACCATTTCAGTTGTGCCACTATATATCCTAGATAGGTATATCTACCATACAGTTTAGGCATTGTCTCTAAAGAGTTGGATTTTGTGCAGGTAAATATAGTAGATATGTACCTTTTGCGTTTAGCTCAGCACTTATACACTACAGGCAGCCTAAATACATGACAGGTACACAAGTCATTTGGAAACTTTTCCCCCAACATCATAGCTTTATGAAAGGAAAGTGATTCTAGACTATGCCGAGCTTATTTCAAATCAGATGTAGGTGGAGAGGCAAAACTATACAACATCCCCAGAACGTGTGACATATGAAAATGCCTCAGCAGCACTCTCACAGGGGCCCACTGCAGTGGTCATATTAAACCCTCAGCAGCACTCTCATAGGGCCCCACTGCAGTGGTCATATTAAACCCTCTGAGCACTCTCATAGGGCCCCACTGCAGTGGTCATATTAAACCCTCTGAGCACTCTCATAGGGGCCCCACTGCAGTGCTCATATTAAACCCTCTGAGCACTCTCATAGGGGCCCACTGCAGTGGTCATATTAAACCCTCTGAGCACTCTCATAGGGGCCCCACTGCAGTGGTCATATTAAACCCTCTGAGCACTCTCATAGGGGCCCACTGCAGTGGTCATATTAAACCCTCTGCAGTTGGGATTAGTTTGACCTGGGCCAGGTCTGCTGGGAATCCCAACAGGAGAAGTGTCAGACGTACCTGAGGAAATGATACCCTCACAGATTCTTCTGGTTCACATGCTAGAAAAACTGGGTGCAACCTTACACAGTTTTGCCTTGCCCCATCACACAATGTATAATTTTATACAAACATATGAAAAGGTATGCCAAAACAGTCTACTGTGCGATTTCTGGCTAACATTGGATTTGCAATGCCCCTGTATGTTGATAAGAAAAGAGAAAAATAAGGAGGGCATTTAGACCCACATTCATATCACATAAGCATTGGTTAGCATGTGGCGGGCTAACTCTGTTGATATCTGGCTCAGGTCTCTGCTCAAAGGAAGGAGCACAGGATGCTAGCCAGAATGATTCCAGCTCAGGGCTCTGTGTGAGCAGTGTCCTATGTATTGCATTCATGTTTCGGGACGTGCTTTCACAAGGATTGCTTGAGTGATTTAAATGGTCATCCTCAGCAATGTTGTTTTGTAATGTATCATCCCAACAAGTGGTTTGTTTTGTAGCCCAGCATTAAGCACACGAGGTGGCGCTCTGAAGGCAGCAGTCTAGTCAGACATACAGTACCTTGTTGTGTCCACGCCCCTGTGGAGATAGACTGGGAAATTTACATGTTGCGTATGAACTCTCAGAAATTGCACCTTTTATAGCCCATGATTCCATTCACTATCTCACGCCGTAGGTGTGTGGGTTATTTTTATGTCAGCTAGCCCTCTCCCGTTTTGTTCCACACACAGGACACCCAAGGGTGTGTTCTCCACACATGTTGGGGCATCGTTGTGACAATAGCGCTGAGCCAGCTCACTGCTCTCCACTTGCGTGTCTCATATTTTCCGTTGTTAAAAACCAACAGCCCTTAGACCCCTATTGCTTGTGTGTGAGGGCTGTGCACACACACAAGAATGAAATGCACCTTCAGCCTGTTTGTGTGCTGGCCTAGGACCTGCTGTGTCATGGTTACTGGGTTTGCCAGGCGTCAGCAAGGGAGGAACTTAAAGGGGAACTGCAGGCTTGTGCAATCACAGCACTCATGGGCCTTCAACACCTAGCTGATGGTGGAACTAAAGGTGGAATTCCACCTTCAGCTCCGTCACCCAGTTACCGTTTAATCCCAAATTGGCCGCTTGGTCAGTAAGGCTCATGGAGGTTAAAAAGATATGAATCAGGGGTCATGTGAGGCAATAAAACACACCTGCAGGACAAACAGGTTCCCAGGTAAATGCATCTAGCGAGCAGCCAAGGCCTTATCTGTACCTCACTGCTCTTTGACCATCATTATCTATTGCTTAACCAAGGGACTAGCTAGATCAGGGCAGGTGAGAAGTGTGATTAAAATTTTCGGATTTGTTTGTTAATATTTTTTTCTGTTCATATTCCAGACACAACTGGTGTCCGGTACTGTATTCATGATTTTCATATTCATGAATATTCATTAAAATAAGTACACTTTATAGATACAGCCCCAACATTTCTGACTGTGTGACCATGCCTAAAATTGACCTATAAAAAGCAATGTCTCTGGCTAGTTGGTTGCTGTTGAGTCGCAGAACATGGCTTTTCTTCTAAGGCACCCACACACCACCTCGCCATGCATAGCAGGAATTTCTCAGGGTTTGTGGTTGGTTGCCAAAGTTCACTTTATGTAGCCACAGTCTATGCTGCAATGTCTACTGCAATTTATGAATGTCTCTCTCCAGTGAACTACTCAATTGGTTTCCATTTCAGTATGTTGACAGACTGTCAGACCTCCACATGAGGCTGTGCATGCAGGAAGTATCTCTGGTATGCTGTAGCTGCGGTAGCTCCTGGAAGAAACATGTCCAACCAGTATGTGTTCACGTCCTGCTTCTCCTGGCCCATATTCCTAGTTCTCCTGTTTTGCTGTATTGTTTGGCCAACCCGTATTTGCCAATGCATACAACACTTTCTTTATTTATAACCACTGCTTGTACTAAATATTCAGAACTCAATTTAAACAAAAAAAAATCCTGAAAAATGTTGGGTAATCTTTCATCTTCCAATTATTATTTATTATTTTATGTGCAATTGTAGTGTGCTTCTGTGAATCATACCATAGCCCACAATGAGTTACCCACAGTCCAAGATGTTTCCCCTATTTACATTCCAAACCAGTGAATGTCTGCCTCGGATTTTCCACTGTTTGTCGGAAATTGTTTGGGAAGTATAGCAGAACCAGTGTTTGTCCTGCATGCACCCACTGGTGGCTGTAAAACAACTGAACACCAGCCTCACAGCAGGCAGCCATGCAACCTTTTATATATTTTCATTCATTAAAAATAATGTTATGTTATTTTAGATGTCTGTCATATTTAAGAACATATAATATATAACATGGGTGCCCCCTTCAATTGTTACATTGTCATTGGGGAATATTCAAACTAGTGCTCTAGAACAATAAAGAACATGTGATGATACTGTAGATGGCATTAGCTCATGAATTGCTTTAAAATTAATATAGGAGGCATACATAGAACATGTCACTTAATAATAGAACGTTAAACCTACATATTTCAACAGAATCAACAACCCAAACCCAAATGGTTATAAGTTGTAGACTGAAAACTGTAATGAAAGCTTCGGGCACCGTGCCCCATGCATGACGTTTGTTTGTATGTTGGTGTTTCCTCTCAGTGCCCATCAGCAGCATGCAGGCACACATTACCACAGTGCACCTCGCACAGCGCTGCTGTAAAAACATGTAGTGCTGTGCTATTGTTTAGACCATTGATTATTCCATTGGTCTCAAATTAGACAGGGGTCTGCTCCAATGCTACACTGAATATGCTGGATTCTATTGAAACGTGACTTCCCTCCACACCATAACCCTATCTGTATTTTATTTGTAGAACAGCTTCACAAGTCTGACTTGGGCTCCTCAAAATTATGAAACGTATGTCATTGGGTGCTGGATGCTTTTACTCAGAGAGATGTACACTTTGCATTCGTACTTCACTTAGTGGGTCCTTTAGTATTCAACCCCTTTTTAGTTTGTCATTTTTTTCACCAAACCCATTTCTCTGTCACTCTGGTCTCTTCAGGTATGGCAGTGTCTGTGAGGGGCCTGTACTTTGTGGTGACCCTGTTCTTGGGCAGTTTCTTGGGGAGTGTGTTCATGCTTGGTCCCTTCCTGCCACTCATGCTGGTGTCTCCAGCCTGGTACCGCTGGATCACCGACCGCATCGTCGCCACCTGGCTCACGCTGCCTGTGGTGAGTGAGGACCTGTTCAACTTGCATAACAAAAGTCTGGACCACCGTGTCATTCCCCTCTCCCCATTTGGGGATTATCATTTCACCATTATTCACTATAGGCTGTGGACAGATGAGAGCAAACCCAGCCATTGTACTATCCTAATTTTTAGTTTTCTCCCATTATCATAATCATCCAAACACATACTAGGACTACTGTGAACTATTGGCATACAGTCTTGTTCACCCTAATTAATTTCCTCTCATTTCCTCATTTCCTCTCCTTCCCTCCATTGTTGTCCCTACCATTCTGTCCTCTCCTGTGGTGTCCAGTCCCTGCTGGAGCTGGTGTTTGGTGTTAAGGTGGTCATCACAGGTGATGGCTTCATCCCAGGTGAGCGCAGTGTGATCATCATGAACCACCGCACACGTCTGGACTGGATGTTCCTGTGGTGCTGCCTGCTGCGCTACAGCTACCTGCGGCTGGAGAAGATCTGCCTGAAGGCTGCCCTCAAGGCTGTGCCTGGCTTCGGTGAGTAGTACCCTGTTGGATGTAGAGGTTGAATGCCATTTAGACAGAATTCCCTTTGGCGTTTATCAATAGCATTAGGGCTGACAGTGACAGCGGCCCCTCACCTAAAAAAACAAATTAGAGCATTTGCATTTACTGAACATGTTGCCAAATCAGGATGCTATCACAAGGCTAACCCAGAGATGCAAACTCCTCACTTTGTATGTTTAATCTTTCTGCCTGACCCAAGTAAATGAACTTTAGATCATTCACTTGGATCCTGTAGATCCATAATACACATATTCAGGGACCTACAGAGCCTGTTGTCTGTTGCAATGCATGGACTAAAGTCAATAACTTATGGCACTGATTTGACCCACTAATGCTGTCATGATAATGTGTACTTCATATTAGGCAGGCATTACAGATAATTTACTTCTTTGAAACGTGAGCTTGCTGATTAGCGTGCTAAATTCATTTCAAATCTGTTCTGCTCATCTCTGAATCTCAAGAGTTTTCTGACTTAAAGCAACGTAATCTAGAAACCCGCTGCTCCGTTTACCTCTTCACTGGTTCTAAACATACCAACAGACTTTACAAAGAGTTTGCCAAGAGCAAAATATCCGAATGTTCCGAGCTTCCTGGCTTAAGATGAGATTTATTTTTTTAGTTTGATTGCATTTATTAGTTAACCTCAATCTTGTACCTCAGCTAATTAGTTGAGTTGTTTTCAAAGTGGGAGGGGTCTTGAGGAGACTAAAGGCTGCTCTACAGCCTTTACAGACAGGAGTCAAAGAAGCAAAAATATATATATTTCTTGCGATTCCACTAGGGTTGTTTTCCCCCCACGATGGCTGTAAGAATGACCTTTCAGTCAGGTGGGGGCACGCCCAGTGGCAGACCCCCCGGTTGAGGCAGGTTTTCTATTTCTCCATGCAATGTTCTCACTTTTTCATCCCATACCTGTTTGCATTCCTGGGCTAACTGAGTGCCACCTCTACTAAATCTGACACTAAAATATCGTACATTTGGGAATACATTTTCCATACTGCTCTCTGAAGGTATGGGTTGTGAGCCACACTGACTAAAGAGTCTGGACACACCACTGCAAACCGTGCAAATAGACTGGCCCCACTGGGTCTCGAACCCCTAACCCTGAAACTGTTCAGGCCCTGCTTTGCTCTAGTTGAGCGAGACTAGACCTGAGATGTTGGCTCACCCAAATGGAAAAAGCAGAATTGAAGCCCACCTGAGGGTGTGTTCTCCATACTTCAAAGACAACCAAGCGGGTCCTTTTCCTTAGAGCACAGAGAGGCACATGGTGCTTCAACTGCATCACAAAACAACCCCAGGGAGGTGGATCCTGTGCTCAAGGTGCTCTGTTTTCTCTGCAGGATGGGCGATGCAAATGGCCTGTTTTGTGTTCATCCAGCGCCGCTGGGAGGACGACCGCAGCCACCTGGAGAGCATGCTGGAGTACTTCTGTGACATCCGGGAGCCGCTCCAGCTGCTGCTGTTCCCCGAAGGCACCGACCTCACCGGTAACGCACGGAGGAGTGGCCTCCACCGCCTTCTGTTCTGGACGCACTTTGTGTCGTCTTGTTTTGGTTTTTCAAATGAGTGTCTAGTGCTGCATTCACATCGAGTCAGGTAGAATAGTAAAATGAGGTGAGGCTGGTAGAAACTACTGTGACTGTAACATTGTATGTATGCATTGACGTTGAAAGTTAAAATATTGTAACTTTTTGCTGTCCTCTGCGATAGAATTTACACTCACGTGTGATGTAGCTCCCTCTCACTCCTAATTCTTATGAATTACTTAACCTTTTGGATCGAATTTAACATACATTTGAAGTTTGCAATATTAAGAGAAAGTTGCATTTTAAAACTTGCATTAATAAGATAATAATAAGATGGTAAATAAAAGACAAAATAATTGTACATAATAAATGTTATCCATTTGTTCTAAACGAGGTATATCAGGACACCATGTTTTCTGTCTGACCGTTCTGTCAGACTTGTTTGTTGCTCCAGTTCATCCAGAAGCTGTTGTTCTGGTCTTCTGAATCCATGTCAATGCAGCATTGTGTCTTGGTGGATGTGCTTTGGTTTCTCAAAGGGCCAGTATTTAAAAACAAAACGGTTTTAGGATGCACTTTGAATTGTCTTGTTTTTTCAAAATAAGTCCAAGTCCTGCATTGTGACCCGCTGTACGTGAATTAAGGCTCTTATTTTGACACCTGTCCTAGGTCATCGCAATAACATGCAAACACCATTTCAGGAGTAATAAGACTGCTAGATCCCTTTTTATATTACATATTACACGCATGCTTCTCTCATTTGTATGAGATTTTCCTTTTTTTTTCCCATCAAAATTGCAGTGGCTCACAGGCACCAGTCTACTTGTCTGAAGGGTTCTCATGAGACCCTTCAGAGATGTCCCGTCCCCTGGCTTTAAGTCATTGTAATTACATTTAGGGTTGGGAAGGGAACGCCTGTGAGTGGTGAGTCCATCCCAACACAGGCGCCCGAGCCGGCCGTTGCGTAACATGAGTAATGGGTGTCGTGGTCACACAGGCGGCTCTGCAGAAGCCTGTGTGATGTGGAAAGTGTCCTGGCCAGAGGCCTAAGTGCATGCCATTCCATCCGGCTGCTGTATGATTGTAAACTACAAGTTGTAATGAATCATTTATTTTAAGAAGCAGAGTCATATTTTTCCGATGTGGAGTAGCATTTTATTAAAGGTATCTTTTTTTATTAAGTACAATTCACCAGTTTACAGGTGAATTGTAATGTCAACTACACAATGAAAGTGTACATAAATCCGGGGAACTTTCCAGTTTTCGTATGTCTTCCATCAGAGGGTTAAACTGGACTTGTTCTGCTGCAGAGAACACCAGAGCCAGGAGCGATGAGTTTGCGGAGAAGAACCACCTTCCCAAGTTTGAGTATGTGCTGCACCCCCGCACCACGGGATTCACCTTCATCGTGGAGACGCTGCGCAAAGGTCAGAGGGCACCCGTTTACATTCTGATCAAGATTTATCTTCCAGGCATGTCTCATGCTTTGTTTTCATTTATTTATTAGACACAGTAGAGATTAGACATGAAAGTATGGTAGACGGTCTGCAATCAAACCCGGGTGGCTGTCACAGGGACTGAGCCTTAATGGAACACACACCCAGGAAGCTACCAACAGGTTAGCCTTCAGAAACCGATTCACCTGGTATCTGGTGGTAAGAGTTAAACGGCTGATTCAAGAAGTTGTTTATGACTATCATGTGCCTATTGGTCATTGTGATACATCTTTTAATTTGACCCTGCCAAGGAACCGCATGGAAATGACAAAAAAGGCTTTCAACAACACCTGCTCAGCACACTGGAGATAGTGACGCGTTCTCTCTGGGTGACCTCAGTGATTCCAGTGGTTGCGTTATTGGAGGTGGATCATACCTGTTAGTCCTCAGGCCTCTAGACAACTACTTTATCCCCGTGCCAGCCATTACAGCATCCTGCGAGCGTCTCATGTTTCCCCAGTGAGCTCATTCTGGCACGGCTCCACTCAGTTCCTTTTGTCAGACAGCGCTGTGGCCCCTCTGGACACCCAGCACGGCACTTACCCTCCCAGCAGGTGCTGTGAATCACAGTGGTGTCAGCGGCCTTAGCTAGGCCTCTCTCTTCCCCTCTGTCTCCCTACCCCGCTCTATCTCTCTCTCTTTCTGTCTTGCTGTGTTTGTCTCATTGATGTCACTAGGCTAAGCTTCTCATCTCAAGCCATCTCTCACTGTTACCACTGACAAGTTATGTCTGTGGGGCTTTGTCTCAGTCTGGTGCGGTGCTCTCATTGCTCTATTAATACCAGGGTAGAGCTAAGCCGTACATGGGCTAATAATGCAGGCAGGTGTCATCCTGCATGGCCTCATGGTGTGTAGGGTAAGCAGGGGGTGATATGTGTTGTGTAAGGCAGGCTGGGATGGCTGTGATGGGGATGATGACGTGAGCAGTGAAGGAGGGGGACTCATGCAGCACTAAGCCCTTAGTTCAATTAGCGGTACATATGTGATGGAGTTCAGAGCTTTAAAAGTGCACAGTGCTTGTTAAGGGAAAAGAGGGATGATGATGTCATGATGTTGGATGGAGAGTACCGTCGGGTCAATCAAAAATCTAATTTGGTATAAAATGTCAATGTGATTGTGAGGTTAATTTGTCTGCTTGGTGTAGGAAGGTGTAGGGGCTAGTCGAAGGTCGCTGGGTTGGATCCCCCATGTCCATCATCCTTGAGCAATATGCTTTACCTGCTCCTTAACGGTCTCTGAATGAGCTGTAGGTAAAGGATAAATGCTAAAACTGAACAAGCTAAGTGAATTTGGTTAAATGAATGGATGCTCTTTTTATGTTATCTAGTTGAGTCTGTTCTCCTGCAACAACAACAAACATGTGACCTCCTGTCTCTCTCTCTCTCCTCCTCCTCCTCCTCCCTGCCCCGGCTCAGCGGACAACCTGGATGCCATCCATGACATCACGGTGGCCTACCCCCAGAACATCCCCCAGACGGAGCGCCACCTCATCCTGGGACACTTCCCCCGGGAGATCCACTTCCACGTGCGCCGGTACCCGGTGGCGGCGCTGCCCGGCTGCCCGGCCGCGCTGCAGGCCTGGTGCCAGGCCCGCTGGCTGGAGAAGGAGGCCCGCCTGAGGGACTTCTACTCGGCAGAGCCGCGGGCTTTCGACCGGGAGGGCGTGGCGCGGGTCCCGCCCTGCAAGACGGAGCTGCGCGTGGCCCTGATCAAGGCCGCCTCGCTGCTGTACTGGAGCGGCTTCATCGCCTTCTGCTTCACAGCCCTCTGGCTGTGGGCGCCGGTCAGGCTGTACTGCCTGGCGATGGTCGGAGTGTTCCTGGGCCAGCAGAAGCTGATAGGAGGGCTGGAGCTGTTGGAGCTGGCCTGCCACCGCTACTGGAAGACCCTGGCTGGTGGCAGTGGAAAGGGGTCAAAGGTCTTGGATGACAAGATGCAGTGATAGATGGATGGATGGATGGGAGGATGGCTGGAAGAAGCAGCAGCGCTAGCTCCGTCTCGCCACGGTTCAAGCGTCCTAACCTGGGGGGCCGGGGGTGCTGTGGGGTCGCTGACCCACGGCTGGACTCGGACCCCGCGGGCCCCTGGGCCTCGAGGACCCTGGCTGGAAGCCCTCCAGTCCTCCTCCGCTTCAAGACGGCGAGGAGGTAGATGCAGCTACAATCAGGCAGTGTGCATGGCTTGGACACGGGGTAAGCTTTAGCATACTGTGGGAAACGCAAGGAAAACTAGGAAAGATGGAAATATAGGAATGAACGTTCATTGGAAAAGTTCTCGGCACTAGTGAGCTTGCTTCATAACATTATCTCTTCCTGCCCTTCTAGTTCCTAGCAGTTATTTCTGTGGAGTACAATCATAGGATCACCTACAACGTCCAATACAGTTCCTTAGTTATTGATTTTATAGCTAATCTTGTTTGTGATTATTGATCATCAAGAACCCTGGTGTCCCGTTTTATAGTGTACCAGACGTTACTTATTTGTTGTCAGTAATATTCTGGCAATGTTTTTGTTTGAATTTGTTTGATTGTTTTAGGGTTTCTTTTATTTAGTGATTGTGTTTCATGTGTCATTCAGGTGAAGGAAGACAGCCATAGTACAGCACACATGTTCAGTGCCATGTGGACATTTGATTCCTTTTTTTTAAATCTATATTTAAGTCAATGTCGGAGTCCATCTAGATCTGTTTATGTACCAAAAGAGTGGCTTTCATTAGAAAGCTGTCACCAAGAGAATGCTATTAGAATCTGAATCATTAAGTGGACGCCACAGCTTACCTTGATTACATGTACATGTCATTTAAATGCATCAGTCCAGTCAGGCTTCTACATTTTAAATGTATAAGGGGTCAGACGCCATGCTTTAGATATGTCACATGCTTACTACTGTTTAGACGTGATAAACAATGAGTGTCTGTGCATGCTCACTCAAGTAGTTTTTGAACATAAAAGCCAAATGTTAATGTAACAGAATGTGTTCTGTTAAATCAGCATTACCATCCAAAGCTGTCCAGATGAGGGGCAGAAATCCACCACTTTGGGAGGTTTTTGTTCTGGGGTAAACCAGGAGATGCCTTGTGAAGGCAGGAGGTGGTTGTTGGCTGGGGGCATCGTCGCCCCCCCTGAGCACCAGACCAGACAAACTGTCCCCCCCTGCGATGGCCCACCTCACTGCGTGCCTCTCTGGTGGGGAGCTGGCATCGGTGCACGCAGATACTAAACTCAATTAGCAACTGACCAATGAGAGAGAGCTACCTGCTCCCTCAATTGTGCCAAAAAAGACAGAAATGTAAACATTAGTTGGAGATACGGGGGGGAGTTTCCAAGAGACACCATGCCAGATGCAGAGATTTGAGGAGGATTCACCCATTGTGTAGACTATCTTGACACTGTGCAATGTAGAAACATCCTACTGACCAGGTTAGGCAATCTGTTGTTTCAATGTTTTTTTACATGCCAGATAACGTACTGAAAGGTCTTGGTTGGTTAATCAGACTCCGAACCTCAGTAGTTAAAAGTGACAAAGGGGCTGGTTTCAGTCACTGTGATCTTCTACAATGATCTCATCGGTACGTCACAAAAAGTACAATTAGTTTCTGCTGGTCAACTCTTTTGGAGGTTTTCTTTCTTATTTTTATGCCAATTATACCTTGCATATATTTACAGCCACTGGCCTCAATTAAATGCACTGATGACTGTAATCAACCTGTTGTATATGAATAAACATGAATGCCGATAGTTGTTCACTGTAGTTTGTTTCATGTATTGTTTTGCAGTTTTGTAAAGGCACTTTCAATTCATGTTGTTTTTTGCAATGGAGAACAATCTAATTCCCTGAATCTATTCCTTAATCTGCAGCAGTCATGTAGGCAGGCATGACGTGACACAACCCTACAGATGTACCTCTACAACACCATGTCATCCGTTTCTGCTCCCTTTTACTTGCTGTCCTTACACACACATTTTAGGCAGTGGTGGATGGATATAGAGGTCGGTAGATTTGAAGGTGAAGTGTGGTTTCCATAGCAACAAGTGTTGACTCCCCGTTTCCGAGCAACGGGATATGGTATGATGTCAGTGGAAAGCATGCTATATTATATATCCTGCTGACGAAATGATGTAATTCTTCAATATGAGTGTCAGAGAGAGGGGTAGTCGTGGGGAGATTTAATTGCCTATATCTTTGTCAGTTAGTAGCGTGGCCTAAA
This sequence comes from Urophycis floridana, assembly GCA_027123135.1. Lineage (NCBI taxonomy): Eukaryota > Metazoa > Chordata > Actinopteri > Gadiformes > Phycidae > Urophycis > Urophycis floridana. The sequence continues at coordinate 9,917,762 of JAOPUI010000111.1, read as the reverse complement.
TTTGCAGTCAGTGAAACACCTGGCAACGGGGAGGTGAATGATGACGTACACGAAACGTAGTTGGCCTACACTTGAAGTCCATAGAGGGACTTTATAAATAGCTGCCAAGGGACTATGACACATTGGCTAATTATAGACGCAATTATACGAAAAGTGTTTTTGTGTTCTTTCCCAAAATAACCCATGATCCATAATAGAGGTTGGCAGCGTTAATCATAACGGGCCTTATTCTATTCTGGGTTTTCTTTTTTTTCGTTTTAATCAATATGTCATGGATCATGGGAGATCGAACAAGAGGCTATAAATATAATGCTTAGATTGAATTATTTATGGATGCAATTGAAAATGGATGCGTTTTCCTCCTATCTCGCAACATGGGCTATGGTTTTATGCAGTTGAATGATTATTTAGTAACAAAGCGATCACGACATTGGTCTTGTCATTTGCCGCATGTCTAAAATGCTTGCAGATTTTATAGGATAACTGCTTTAGAGCTTTGTAATTAGGCTAACTACCCAAGGTTGGCATTGAGATAGGAGTCATCAATTAACGAAAGCAATGGCATTGATTTATTTATATGTGTAAATGCCGTGTAATTCAATGTTTTTTGTAAACTGTTTTCGCCTGCTAGTCTGTTGAGTAGACGGCTGTGTTCCGGACGTCATTATTGACGTCATTAATAGTGCATCAGTGCGACGCTCGGTTGTTCCCCTGAGACACACTGAGCAGTCTAACAACACTATGGATAGTCTGCCACTGCATGGAGCAGAAATGCATTGACACGGCATATTTGGAGCTAATTTCACGCCAAACGATTTCTCCCAAATGTATTTTTGCACTGCAAGTTGTAGGTTTTTTTTTTACACTTCGTTTCGAATCATTTTGTCATGCCATGTATTTAATACTCTCGTGTAATTTCAACTGTTAATGTTGCGGATTTGTTAAGGTTTGAACCAGAGAAACATCGACAGCTAACGGGCGAAAGCCATACATAAAATGAGACATGCTTCTCAGCAAAAGCTTCAGCACAATTTAGAGATGGGATAAATCAGATTTCATCCCGTTGTTGGTCAATATCATACTGCCATCTAGAGGCCATCTCATAAGAGTCTACATGCCTCCTATATTCCTGTTAGCTTGAAAATCTTTACCGAAGAATACTTAATTAATTAGTTAATTATTTTGAACCACACCATCAACTTCCTTTGTATTTCCTTACAACATCAAACAAACATAGCAGGACAGGACATACTAAAAGCACAGAGTAGGCCTATTTACACAGCAATACTGATGTCTTTATTCTGAAATAATCACAACAGAGTACTGCAAAAGACAAGTTTAAAAAGTCACTGCTTTAACTTAATGTAAAGAAAATGATAGATGAAACAAAAATGAGAAACAAAAATCGTCCCGGAAAACAATGATTCTAAAAACACTAACACAACAACAATATATCAATAAAATGATAAAAATGTATATAAGTTATAACAAATTCTGTCAAATATATCAATTGCATTGTAAAATGTCCCAAAAAAAATCACCTGTCCATCTGGAAATCTTTTTTTTTTCATGTACGAATGTTGAATTGCCTCAAGCTTCTTCAGTTGATAAGCCAGTTGAATGTAACACTCCAGTTCTGTTTCTTCCAAGGAACCATATGGAGTAATACAGCCAATGTGGTTTTGGTTGAAGCCATGAGGTCATTGAGACCTGTCCACAACAGAGCCAGCACGTATGGTTCCCTCTTTGCAATAAAAGACAAAATGGCTGAAAAGTACTTCATCCTGACTGACTGACTGACCATCAGAGACCTCAACTCTCACCTCATGTGCACAGTGACAAAGCAATCCAGTAATGCAGTAATAACTGAAATTTGGCATGCAGAGTACAGTCTGGAAAATTCAAACAAGAATAAGCAAGGTACACATTTTAACGTAGAAACAATTCAACTGATTCACAACAAGTGAAGCAATCGTCAATGCACCTTGCATTTATCACAGACAGTGATTACTGTTTGAAGTAAGTAAAAGAGGCTGTTAATATTATCAAGTGATGTGAATGTACCCTGCAATAAAGTTCACAACACAGAAGCAGAAATGTGTGTATTAAGAGAGAATTAGATATTTGCTTTAACAGTGCTGTGGAGTATTTACTTTGCCATTTCCTGTTTTTCACTCTTAATATATCCAAAAACATGGTGCTGACATGAGATGGCTCATCATCTGACTGCAATTACATATCCATTTGAGTACACCGGAAAAGCTGTGGTGCAGGCCCACTGCAGTTTTGATATTCTGTATGGGTGTGCACTTACAACAAGTCGTACTCTCCGAAAATTATTTTCAGAAAATAGTAACTTGCCAACCAGTGTTCCCCTCTGCTGAGGTCATAGGTCAGAGACACAGGAAGAGGAGCGGTAGGCGTGTGTGTGGCACCACGACATCATCGACCACTAAGCCTGCAACATGGCGATGTTCAGTGCACAGGCAGAAGGAGGAGAATGGTGGTTGGAGGAGGAGGGGGTGACCAGGTTTTCAGTGAGTTTTTCTCCACCACTCCGTTGAAGGCTGTGGGGCTTCACGAGGTGTCAGATGGGACATGCTCCTCGAAGCCCTCGCTCTCCCTGACCAGCGCCCGCTCCAGGATGACACGGCCCTCCTTGTAGCGCTGGCTGTCCTCCGTGGCAAACTCGTAGATCCAGCCCAGCTTGCTGTTGCAGTTCTTACAGCTGACGTCCCTCACCATGTGCCTGCCGGTGAGCATGACTCGGTCCTGCACCTCACTGTACTGCAGGTTCACCACCTGAACAGGCTCCAGAGAGCAGTGGAGATCCATTAGTGGACACTTATCTATGATTATGTGTTAAATACACTATTCCATTAGTGGACAGTTACCTATGATTATGTGTTAAATACACTATTACATTAGTGGACAGTTATCTATGATTATGTGTTAAATACACTATTACATTAGTGGACAGTTATCTATGATTATGTGTTAAATACACTATTACATT
>JAOPUI010000111.1:9877548-9895326 GCA_027123135.1 Urophycis floridana | reverse complement strand
CTAAACTTGATAAATATTGACCGTCGCTAAAAATGCATCCGAGGGGGTATTTAGCATGACTATTGGTGTAAATGACCTCAGGGTGAATTTCACTCCGAACCATCACTTTAAACAGAATCATTTTCTGGAAATGTTAGTGTTCAAGGTAGGTTCCATGTTCGATAACTACTATAACTGCAATGATTATAGGTCTATGAATGTAGGTTGCAACTATCAAAGCAATAAGAGGACTGAGAGAAACGTGAAAGGCTTTTATTTCCACCATGTACTACAACATGTAGTAATCTGAGTATTTTTTAAGATGGTAGTCTCAAACTATTTGATTTGGTATAATTGAACAACAACTAGACATTTCTATGAACTACAAAGGATTAGTGGCTGACCTGGGTAGGTGGAGTTCCCAAGCATTTTAGAAAAGCAGGTTTTCCAACAGCTGTCTAGACAAGGCAGGATGCCTCTGCTAAATGACCCACTATCTCTACGAAGAAAAACACTTTCTTTACGTTTCACAATATGACAATATTCATGTCAGCATCTGCATTCCAGTTTACAAAAAAGCTAGGCTCCATTAACCTTGTATAATAAACTATGATATAGGCTAATACAAGTATTATATTACAGTGTATTGTATCAACATTGGCTGAGTCTCGAGTACTTTTTGAGATTTTAACCCTTTTCTATTTTAATTAACTTTTGGTATTTCTTGAATCTCTGGTTCAGATGCATTGATATCATGGCTGATATTAAACACTGCCCCCAATTCAATTGTCCAAATTGTAACCTGTAAGGAACCAAGGTTTCGTTGTTTCAGGGCGCTTTTACACCTCAGCTGTTTGGTCCTTTTTATGATTCTACGTAAGCTATTGTTTGTGCTCACTCACAAAAACACTCGTATCTTTTGAATTTACACTTATCAAATGATGGAAATTGTTTTTTTTTTACTTTGTAGGACACCAAGGAAAATTTTAAAAATGCAAGATGGCACTTAATTGTTCGTCCATTTATGTTTGTTAAATCTATGTAAACGTTCATTTACAATGCAGTCACACCTCATCAAGTTTTTTTTGGCTTTTCCATTATCAAGCTTATTGGATTTGTGTGTCTGAATGATTTATCAGAAACTGAGCCCAGTAGTGTTCTCTAAAGACCTGAGCAGTTAAGGCTGTTTTCATTTTTTCCACAAAAAATGCTGACTTTTGTTCCACATTGCATAATAGCATGGGCTATTTTTTGCAGTGATGGTAAATGTGGTGAAGAGGAGCAAACAAGACTCTGCTTATTTAGTAGGTTTTGGCTGTCACGATGTGACAGTCACTCTGTAGACCTGTGCAATGCCAAAAGCATGTGGACAGACATGCACATGTTGACGTAAATCATGCTGGCAGAGAAACTACTTGTTTCCCTTTCCCCTCTACCCTTTCACAGTCTCAATGAGCTGGTGGCTTAAAAAGAAGGGCCGGCCTACAGAAGGGCTGAGCACATAGGACTTTGGGGGATGAAGCTGAAACGGCCTGAACAAGCTTAAAGCAGTTAAGACGTAGCTTGGTTTGTGACATTTTGGTATCTGCAGTTATTTTTCTTTCTGCCATACACATTCTATAGCCCTGTATGTAATAAGTTGAAAGTGAAACATGCCATACATAGCAGATAATTACAAACTTCATGTTTCATTACAGTATCGCTATTGGTCTCCATATTCTATTGATTTGCAAACTTGTATTTTCTTGGGTCTGTAGTAAGATTACATGCCTAAAAAGGTGATATAATGCCACACACACATGTGTGTCAAACGACACTGTTAATCATGTTAGCCCTGTGGAACGTTTGTCCTGCCATATTATGTGTTCCTGTTATATGCATCTTTAGTGGAGGCCTACCGTTGTAAAACACTAACATGCACCTAAAACCCCAACCCTGCACCTAAAGACTTGAGACTAATTTGGTGCTATTTTTTTTAGGATTTACTTTGTTTGCTTTGATAGGGATTCAGTTACCAATTTATTTCAGACCAAGTAAAAGTACTTACATGTGGGTACTTGCTGATACCAATAGCTGATGTAAGTACACATTACCACCATTACAGTTCTAACAATGACTTTTCAAACATGCTTTATTTTCCTGAGATGTCATTTTCTGACTAACAAATTATATCTGAAAAAAATTATTCTGTTGCTGACATGGGTTGTTTGTTCCCTATATTAACATGACATAGGGAACAACATATACATATAAATATAATATATAAATTATATATATATATATATCAATGTTTGCACAGCATAAGCGCTGCGTAATATGCAGGTTATCATTTTGTTGAGCTGATGGAAATGCATTGTTTGCCTTCAAGAAAATATGCAAAGGCGTATAAACACAGAGCACTATATTTAGTTTGTCTAGTTAGGAGTGGAGCCGCATGGTTTTCTGACCATGTCAATAAGTTAAGACGTAAAAGATGAAAAATACTGTTTATTGGAATGAGTGAGGCCAACACACTCACTTGTACCCTAAGGAAGGTGAAACGGATCATACCTGGCTTAGACTGTAAGGGTAATACACTGATTGAACTCTACATATAATCACATGTAAGGGCATCACTTGTGATACACTGCACGTATCCAGAGGCACAGGGTCGTATGCCGGCAAGCAGCTGCCTTGGATAACAAATAATGAGTAACACTTGCATGGCATCTTTAGTGTATTGCGTATGTGAATATAGAATACAATGGATAACCTGATTCTACTGCATGTGTCTCGGTTGTTTAAAAAACCTACAACCTGCTCAACTGAAGAGGTTAATGTCACATTGCCGTAAAGTGGTATTGGGTGTGCTTGTGTCTGAGTAGTTACATGTGTACTTCAGTATCAAAGTCATACCTACCAAGCCACTACCAAGTACTGGTAGTGGTAACCATGCATCCCTAGTCTTTGATATAAAGGTCCAAGAAATTAAGAATAGTTTGATTATAAGATGGCTAAACAAAGAATTTTGCATTCAACTGATCTGCTTTATAAATAATTTATTGAAAACACAATCCGAATGTAATATTACCCATAAAAGTGGTGGCTGTCCTCCTAATTACTGTACCTTGATATGTTTAGTCTTTTGGCTGAACGTATCACTGACCAAGTTGTGTTTGAGCGGCCCATACTTGTTGTTGCCTCTGTTTATCATCTTCATGTGCACTCTGAGTACCAGTTGGAGCGCTTGTATGGGCTGATATTGCAGAGAAACAGCCAAGCACACCCACACTGCTGTGTTTAAAGAAGTAGGCTGCTCTCATACTCCAGGCATACAGTCTGTTCCTCCATCGAGTTTCCATGGTTTGGTTTATCTCAGGACTTTCAAACTTCGGTAAAGTTTATTATGGAGATGAGATTTATATTTATTACAGGCATAATCAAGTCCAAATGGAGCTTGAGTTGTTGCTGCTAAAGAGAAGCTAAACACTTAAATTCAGTCTCATGAGAGTTTATGCATAATGGTGTTTTTTTATTTGCTGTTTGATTTGATCAGGTTGGTCCTGGGCATTCCACTACCCATAGGGGAAGTGAAAGCAAGCGGCATCACTCCAGCCCATCAGAGAGAGCAGTTCTAATGACCTGAGTATACTCTAGATTCAAAGCTAGTTGCCTGTGTTTTTAATGCGGGTATGTAATTGCTCTTTAACTCCTCTCTGGTCACCAGTACGAGGATGCCGCCCGGGGAAGATCGTCCAGATGACAGAGGCGGAGGTGAGGGGCCTCTGCATCAAGTCCAGGGAGATCTTCCTCAGCCAGCCCATCCTGCTGGAGCTGGAGGCCCCGCTGAAGATCTGTGGTCAGTAACCCCATCTGTCATTCTCTTACCCTTTGCTGTTTGTCTCTGTGTGTTCACACACACACACAGCATTTCATATGTATTTAGTCAGGGACCCATTTAGATATTATCCATGGGTTTACCAAGGTCAATGGAAGGAGGACATACACTCTGTTGTATAAATATCTGTTGAACGTTAAAATGCCAATTTAAAGCCTGTTTGAATCTTGTTTTTATTTTATTTTTTTATTTTTTTACAAAGCACCTTTGAATTTGCTCATCCAGCTTCTGCAAATTGTCACAAGCACAGTAGTAGTCACACCATTTAATACCATATTTTATATTTACTATTGCATAGGCGTGATGACATCTTGCTGTAAACGTTTATATGCGAGTCAACAAAGACACTTGGCAGATCTGGCAGGTTCCATGCTGCATTCAGCATTGTATATGTAAGCACAATAGCCTAACAATTGCTCTATTTGAATCATTAAGAACTTATTCCCCATAATATCTGTCTCCATCTGCCACAACGTATTAGCGTAAGTATCTCTCCTAGTTCTGTTTGTTTTACTAGCATAATGATAGGGCTATTGAATTAATTATCTCATAATCTTCCCTCTGCTCCATCTTTTTGTTTGCGCAGATGTATTTTTGGAGCAGTTGTATTACATTGGGTTATGATATACAGGCTAGGGCAGCAGTTGTATTACATTGGGTTATGATATACAGGCTAGGGCAGCAGTAAGTAAACAATGTGGCCAGAGCTCCCACCACCCCAGAGCCAAATCTCCAGGGCCCGCAGTAACAAACCACTGCTTTGATGCAGCTCTGATCTGACAGTCTGATGTAATCGTAACACCCCTCGTAACACTTCCTGTGCCATGGCCAGATTAAGTCACAATTGCTCACTTGACTTCTGTGCCATCATGTACTCTGCAGATGTAACAAGGGAAGGGATACATATACACCAATGCATACATAACATTCTGCTGCGTGTCAGGCTCGCTGAACTGCAGACAGCACAGCATCTCAACCCCACTTTTCCTTTGTTGTCACAATGAGTCTTTCTTCAGCCATTTTCCTTCTACCAAAATACGCTCATGCACTAAATCCCTCTTCTCCACTGTAGTGACGTAAGTGCTCCAAACTCGACTCTGTTGACCCTGTTCATTTATTTACCATCTCTCTGCAGATGTGTGTTTGCCCAAACAAAGGAGGGCCCAGCCCATATTGGCTTTCATTTGGTGCTTCCTTCAGACGGTGACTATCCTAATAAACCGTTCCACTCTCTAAATGCCAGCTGAAGGCATTGCTGTTGTGCACCAGCTTCTCTATTTGAAATATGTCCCCTTTTTGTCAACTAAGGTTACTGGCTGTTTAGCAGCTGGCTCCAATCATAAATGATAGCCTGATATTTATCATGTTCAATTGCCATGTTGGTTAATTAACAAGATGGATAACTGATAAATACTCAAATTAGCCATGTGGTTTTGTTGTTGTGGAGGATCAGTTTACCCACCAGCCCTGTCATTGTTATTGATGAACTTCTAACCCTGCTATGGTTGGATGCTTCTAAGCCTCACCAGGGGTGACAGGCTTCTGGTAAGCTCATGCTGGCCCTATACACTGCAAACAGGGCCTTCAATAATTCACTATGGTGTGGACTCAGTTTCTGCTCACACTCTCCCCTCACATGTTCAACCTCTGTCAGGTTGACCCCAAAACTACATGGATGTTTTCTTTTGAAATTAGTGGCTGTGCATTTTGTGCATTTGGTGCAAATAATGTGCAATGTGCAGTGTGAGGTTGCTGGATACACATTGATATTTGTACCTATAATTGTCCAATTATCCACATTACATTTATTACCTGAACAGGGAAAACAGGGAACCTCTGCCTCGATTTTGAGGCTTAATGAATAATTCACCGTTTCATTCAATATGAGAATAAAAAACAGGCAGACTGTCTGTATGGTGGTAAAGCCACAGAATTCAACCTTTAACTGCCGTATTTGTTGGGTCACTGCAGTGAAAGGCTAACATCAGGTCATGGGTGGGCCAAACCATTACGCCGTGTAACCGAGGCCACGGTGTTGCTCACTGTTTCAATGCCACTCTTGAGTTTCCGAGCAGGCCAGGCCGTGTTGAGTGACTGCTCTGACTCCACAAAAGGCCTTGAGCTTGTATTGTTCTGTAATGGGCTACTGTGGGAGGTTTGTTGTGATGGGGTCTTTGAACCACAGTGACACACTCATCACAACACAGTCTATCACTTGTGGGCAAAATACATACTGAAAGATACAGGAAACTCTTCACAAACCTTCTTCACAAGTTGTTCATGTAATGTCTACTGTACATACAGTACATTTAAGAAACTTTGTAAAAAGTGCTTGCCATTGGCTACAAGGTCTGTCTTATACATCTGTTGTATACATCTGTTGTCTGTCTACTTTACAGATAACATGGTTGCAGCACAGAAAGAAATGTTATGTCTTGTTTATTGAATTTCAGATAGTTATTGCATGATATTTAAGAGTCTTGACTATCATATAATGATAATAATCACAGAATAATTGGTCAACAGTATGCTGACAGACTTTACGGGCACTGAAACCTTGTGCCCAAAAGTGTTGTTTGGAAGTAATGGCTTGAAGCTTTGCCTCCATTTCCTACCAGAGCAGGGTGTCTCCAACCTTAATGTATGTGGTGAGACACTGTGCACCTGGCCCCGTCTGGAAGACTGGGCCTGAATTAGAGCTGCTCTTAAATGGTGTAAGGAGATATAAAAGGAAGCAGGTCACGGCTGGGCTGGGAGCCCCCCGGTGTCCCACTACACAGGTACAATGTCATGCACCAGAGCACACGTGTTTGGGAGTGTCACTATGTGCTCCACTGAAGGATGCTGAAACATGAAAGGTGGGAGCTCATGCACACGTGCATGTGTGCAAGCGGTTAACCTGGATTGTAACAGAGTTCTCCTGCTCCACTTCATCTCCCCTGTGTCCTGGCATTGATGCGGTTGAATTCACAGCAGCTAATTTTGCCTTTTTAGATGTCCTCCTAGCCCCTGTGTAGAGCTAGACAACAGACACAAGAGCCCATCCCCAGTCCCTTCACCACTGCCTGAGAGGGATTCAGGCAGTGGTGTAGCTTAGTGAACGCAGGGGGAATGAGGATGTCAACGTGAGTTCAGTGGAAGTGGACATTGAGTAAACTATTCTCATTTTACTATGTTTCATGTCAAATCTACCTTTTTGTCTGACCTTTTTGTAGTTTGATTTATTTGTTCTTCCCTGCACATGCCGCGTGATGTCCTTCTGTTATTGACTTTGCCTAGGCTAGCTATTTTTAATGACACCTTTCCTGTCTTGTTTTCTCTGCTAGCCTCCCGGTAGCTGACAACACATGTATTCCATCATTTAGTCTGAGAACCATCTGCCTCTACACACCATCCACCCTCACCCTCTCTCCACCCTTCCTCTCGTGTCCTCAGGTGACATCCACGGCCAGTACACAGACCTGCTGAGGCTGTTTGAGTATGGAGGCCTCCCTCCAGAGGCCAACTACCTGTTCCTGGGGGACTACGTGGACCGGGGCAAGCAGTCCCTGGAGACCATCTGCCTGCTGCTGGCCTACAAGATCAAGTACCCGGAGAACTTCTTCCTGCTCAGGGGCAACCACGAGTGTGCCTCCATCAACCGCATCTATGGCTTCTACGACGAGTGTGAGTCAAGGCTGGTGCCACAGAGCATCCACTACTTGCCCATCAGCATGCATGTAAATGTATAGATGTTATAGATGGTAAACGATGTTAACCTGCTAATGAAGCCCTTTATTTATTTTCTAGGTAAGCGCAGGTTCAACATCAAATTGTGGAAGACCTTCACAGATTGTTTTAATTGCCTTCCAATTGCTGCCATCATCGACGAAAAAATCTTCTGCTGCCATGGAGGTGAGTAGACTACATGAGTGAAAGACTAGTATTTGGCATTTGGCACATTGACACTCTATTGTGTGTATTGTCAGCTCTTTGCTGAACCAGTGATCTCACCCCAACCTTGCTTGGTCTCTTCCTTTGTTATTCTAGGGCTGTCACCAGATTTGCAGTCCATGGAACAGATTCGCAGGATCATGAGGCCAACAGATGTGCCTGATACAGGTAGAGACCAACAGATGTGCCTGATACAGGTAGAGACCAACAGATGTGTCTGATACAGGTAGAGACCAACAGATGTGCCTGATACAGGTAGAGGCCTACAGATGTGCCTGATACAGGTAGAGGCCAACAGATGTGCCTGATACAGGTAGAGACCAACAGATGTGCCTGATAGAGGTAGAGGCCAACAGATGTGCCTGATACAGGTAGAGGCCTACAGATGTGCCTGATACAGGTAGAAACCAACAGATGTGCCTGATACAGGTAGAGGCCAACAGATGTGCCTGATAGAGGTAGAGGCCTACAGATGTGCCTGATACAGGTAGAGGCCTACAGATGTGTCTGATACAGGTAGAGGATCTGTTCCTCTAGATGCTTACCAAGCCTTTATCCAGAACACAGAGTCAATGAATCAAATGTTACCTCCACCTTTCCTATTTTTGTGATCATTACACGTCTCTTCTTCTTACGCCTTCTCTCTGTAACATGCATGTCACTTGCGCATACTGTATATATAACGCTTGCACATATACGTATGCACAAGTCATATTCCCCCTCCATCTCCTTTCCAAGTTAATGTAAGATAATTAGATTCCTGCAATCTTGGGAAAAGCGCAGGCAGCCATTTAGGCATCAATGAGTGCATTATAGTGAGGATGATGCATGAAGTTGTGTAATGAAGCACACTGTGTGTCACAGGCCTGCTGTGTGACCTGCTGTGGTCCGACCCAGACAAGGACGTGCAGGGCTGGGGGGAGAACGACCGCGGGGTGTCGTTCACCTTCGGCGCCGACGTGGTCAGCAAGTTCCTCAATCGCCACGACCTGGACCTCATCTGCCGAGCTCACCAGGTAACAACCCGGGGAACAGCCCCACATAGAGGTGGCAGGGGCAGGGAATGACCTGTGTGCTGGGGACCACCAACATTTGAACCATGTTTGATGATGGTGATTGATACTTTGAACGGGTTGAACCAAAGTGTGTGTGTGTGTGTGTGTATATACAATACATATATGCCTAACACAGCGAGGACACATACTAATAATATAATAAAAGCACAATGGTTAGATCTGCTCCCATCTCAGGCTAACCTACATGAGTGATGACCATAGCCAATATGAACCACATAGTAACATAATAACCACAAGTCCTTCTGATTCAGCACAATATCTGTGTATCCCCACCATCCCCTTTCCTTCACATTGCAGACATGTATTTGTAACTGTTTTAAACCCAACACACATTGCGTTGTTAACAAAACAAACCTTGCATTAGAATTGCTTCTAGATTTTTAACCTGGTTCACATTGCCAGTGGGCGCATAATGTAAAATCAGTACTCTGATCTACTCTAGATCAGTACTCTGATCTACTCTAGATCAGTACTCTGATCTAGAGGGTGGACCCTTGAGGAGTGGCCGGCTGAGGACAGCAGGTTGTTCTGTATGTCAGTATGTCAGTCTCAATCTCTCTGGGCGGCCATGTCATGCATCTCACCCTCCTCTTCTCAGGTGGTGGAGGATGGTTACGAATTCTTTGCCAAACGCCAGCTGGTGACTTTGTTCTCGGCTCCTAACTACTGCGGGGAGTTTGACAACGCCGGGGGTATGATGAGCGTGGAGGAATCCCTCATGTGCTCGTTCCAGGTACCCCTGCATTCCCACTTCTTACAACAGTCATCCGATAAACAGGAAGTAGAACCCTTTCTAGGGTTCAATACTTCTCAGAAAGCTCGAGCTGAGGCTTGATCACTTGGGCACTGAGCCGCAGCTGTAGGGTCATGTTAAAGGAGCCGTGGGGAACTAGGACTCTGAGCATCATGAATGTCACCATTAGTGATCTGGCCAATCACAACCGTCAGGCGTTGTAGCCAATCACGTTTGTTAAATGTGGCCATATGGTGCCGTGATATGTGCATGGACGATGACTGGGTCTAATCGCTAAGACTTCCTGTTGGGATACACTGATTCGGTGAGCGTCTTGTTGAGCATTTGGCAACTGAAGCAGTGAAGATTAAGGAAAACATCTGTCGCTTACAGATGCTCTTCTTACATTGACAATGTCTCTCAATGTCTCTCATCCCCTCTACAAAACTCTGGACAAGCATAAGAGCAGTTTCTGCAGGAACGGCGCAGGAAATCATTCCTACCTGGTGCCATCAGACTGTACTAACACTTCACTCCAGTGGAAATGCACTTAATTGTTATTTTTATTTTTATTTCTATTTATTTATATATATATACTGGTTTTAGTTTTATACTGTATTGTACTGCGGCTGCTGCTACGACAACTCTCTCTCTCTCTCTCTCTCGCTCTCTCTCTAACCCTGTGATCTTCTGGTTGTGTAGATCCTCAAGCCCTCTGAGAAGAAGGCTAAGTACCAGTACAGCGGGGTGCGTCACCCGGCCCCACACCGCCCAGCCCCCTGAGAGAAGCGGAGCGCCCGGCAGCCCCCAGGCTCCTTCCTGCCTGCCACAGCTCCTCAGTCTCCTCCACCGTAACCCCTTCCCTGAGTACAGGGCTTAACCATCACCGTCTGCCCTCCCCCAGCCCCACTTACAGCTCTTTTCTTAATATGTATGTGTACATACATTTGCTGTGATCAATCAATGTATTATTATTTCAGAAATGTTTTGCCTGTCTGTTGGTATTTTTTATATTATTAACAAAAATATACTTGGTTATATACGTGGTGGTCCTTGCAATGTAACTTGAGGGTTTCTGAGGTTCTGCGTTATTTTAAGGTGACACTTTCTTTTAAAAGAGGATGAAAGGAATCGGCAGATGTTTGTTGCCTTGATCTCTAGAGCAGCAAGAAGCTTCCAGAATACATACTCTTTCTGCTTAACAAGGCACTGTGTGGCATTGAACACACAGGCATTCACAAACTTATGAACCGTTGTGGTATTACTAACAGTTAAAACATGCGAGTATCTCAGTGGGTGTCTTTGCGCATTCAAACATTTATTGGAGCACATGCGCATTAGAGGTATTTAATTGGTGGTGAATCCCCCCCAGATTGACCAGAATGTGGAGAGCGCTGGGTTTGAATGATGCACGTGTTGAGTGGGCTGCTGTTGCTGCTGGCAGCGAGCATGGACGAACACAAACACAGCGGCCACCGGACGCTGACTCTCTTGTGCCTCTCGGTGTGTGGACTCCCCCACCACACGTGTGCAGCGGTGACCGTGACACGGCCCACGTCTCGCTAGTGAGACCCCCCTGGTGCCCACGGTGTGCTGCGTGCTTCACTTCTGGAAGGAAACGCGCTGGCAGGGGTTGCTCAAGGTGATGTTGAGACATGTCAGGCCTCCACAGGGTGGTCACTCATCTGTCATGGTTTGATCATTGAGTGGCTGGTAATGTGTTTACTGTTCTGTTGAGTCCAACTTGCCGAGGGGAATCTTTTGCTTAACAGTGCCATGTGTTGTGCATTTCGTCATGTTTCTGGGTAGAACAAAATGACAGCATGAACTGCTGGTTTGATTACTTGCTTTATTATAAGATGCATAAATGACTCATCAGAAGAACATATGCAACATCAACTGTTGTACTGCAGACAACACTGCACTACCGGAGGATATGATGGGCTCTTTTTTCTTTTTTCGAGGATCTGACGTGTGAATCGGATGACTTACTCAAGAATCAGCATAAGAGAATGGGACTAAGTGACGTCACTCTGGGACAGTACTGCCACCTGGTGTTTAACAATCGCCAGTACATTACGTGTTTCTTCAGCTGCAAGAACGTCTAGTTTGCATATAAAGCCGTGGCCAAAAATTTTGAGAATGACGCAAATACACATTTCCACAATGTCTGCTGCCTCCGTTTTCATATTGGAAATTTGCATATACTCCAGAATGATATGCAGAGTGGTCAGATGAATTGTAGTTCATTGCAATATCTGTCATGAAAATGAACTCAATCCAGCTGACATGTCAGTGATCCTCAGGTGAGTGTGGACAAGGACAAGGCTGGAGATCACTCTGTTATGCTGATTGAGTTAAAATTACAGACTGGATGCTTTAAAATGAGGGTGTTGCTTGAGATCATTATTCTTCCTCTGTTAACCATGCAGGGAAGCATGCAGTCATTGCTTTTCACAAAAGGGCTTCACATCAAGGATTTTGCTGCTAGTAAGATGGGACCTAAATCAACCATTTTTCGGATCATCAAGAACTTCAAGGAGAGAGGTTTAATTGTTGTGAGGAAAGTTTCAGGGCGCCCCGGAATGTTCAGCAAGCACCAGGATCTTCCAAAGTTGATTCATCTGCGGAATGTGGTCGTCATCAATGCAGTTTGGCAGTGGGCAGGTGTAACTGCTCATTGGAGGATGGCCTGGTGTAAAGAAGGGCAGCAAGGAAGCCCCTTCTCCGGGAAAAACACCGATATTCTGCAAAAGGTACAGGGATTGGAATGCTGAGGACTGGGGTGAAGTCATTGTCTCCCCTTTCCAATTGTTTGGGCATCCAGGAAACGCTTGGTGATGGAAAGGTGAGCGCTACCATTAGTCCTGTGTGATGCAAACAGTGAAGCACCCTGAGGCCGTTCATGTGTGTGGGGTTGTTCTCAGCTAAGGGAGTGGACTCAGTTTTCGCATAAGAACACAGCCATGAATAAAGAATGGTACCAACATATCCTCCGAGAGCAACTTCTACCAACCATTCAAGAACAGTGGTGATGAACAATGCCTTGTCCAGCATGACGGAGCACCTTGATATAGGCTCGGGGAACAAAACGTTTGGGTCCATAGCCAGGAAACTCCCGGACCTCATTGAGAACTTCTGCTCAATGCTCAAGAGGCGGGCGGACAAACCAAAAACACAATTCTGACAAACTCAAGCATTGATTATGCAGATTGGGCTGGCCATTCGGAGCGGATTGCAAAAGGTTTTGAAAAAGAAGGGTCGACTCAACACTGCAAATATTGACTCTTTGCATAAACTTAATGTAACTGTCAATAAAAACCGTTGACATTTATTAAATGTTTGTAATTATACTCGAGTAGGCCATGTGAAAACCAATACTTGGTTACGGCTGTGAGTTGAGATTCTGCTCAAGAAGGACACGTATGTTGATCTAATGACATAAGCCAGGTTCATAGTAATATTGAATTAAACATGACGGAGTAGTATGACACGCCTTGTTTTGATTTGGCTGACCTCACTTTGATTTGTTTGATCTTCACGTTGTTGTTTTTTTCCACGTTATTCAAATCATAATAAATATAAAATAAAGTGTTACCAAAAGTTGTTTTTACCAGTTGGTTTGAAAGTTGAAAATAAATAAAATTGATGAACAAAATTCAATATTGCCTCATTTGTGTCGTTAACGTGTAATGTGTTAATAGCCTATGGCTTAAATAAGCCAGTAAACTACATTTGGCTGGATAAATCACCAACTAATTAGGCCAGTCCAATTGTATCTTCACATATGAACAATGCTGTAAAGGTCACTGTGTAATTGCGACATGCATTTTATGTCTTTAAATGTATTCTTGCATATTCTTCAATGTTCAATGATCGTCGCGTTTCCTTGTATGCAATGTATCCTCCCAGACGAATGGGGGCGATTTCACCTGGCTGTAGAGCAACACAACATAGATCTATGAACACAACCAGATCTATGAACACAACAACACAGTGGACGTCGTCGACTGCTCTCTGTACGCATGATCAGATCTCTGGACACTACGGATGGGCTGTTACCCGTTGGTTGTACACAAAACCTTTTTGAGATCTACCATTTTTCAATTGCCGATACCAGAAATGAACGTTGCCTTCAGTGTGCTGCATCACATACGAATAATGTATGATTTATCACTTTTACTATTTTGATAAAGCATATGGTGTACACGGTATTCAAGTGGTGAAGAAATGCTCCATCATATCCTGTTTCTTCTTCGTGTTCAAAATCCATACAATGTCAGAGGTTTGATGTTTGACAAGTCTAAAGTAAATCGTTGAACACGTCATCCAAGGTAAATTGAATGTAAATGATCAAACTATATTACGTTTTAAAACTATTCATATTTTTTGTCTTGCTTTATGGACTTCGTTTCGTCAATAATGTCCACGTACCCCGTCCAATGCCGAACCTGCACATATCCGCTGCTCATGTAGGCTATCTTCCAGGACCAGGCTCGGGTGAACCCCGCTGGCGAGGCTCTGGCTTCCACTGAAGTGTCATGGGGAGTGTGTAGCTCCAAGCAAGTGAAGTATGGCAAGGTTGAGGCGCAGAACTTGTATCATATCCATAGGATTGTTATTACTAGTTTTCATTGCAACAGTGGTTTTAAAGAGCCACACACCAACAGAATATCCATTTGATCTGTCCGGTGCTCACAAACTGTTCCCACACATCAGAGTTGAAAAAACTCCCCTTCAAGGCGACAATAAGGCTGACTTAAAATCTGATCAGACAAAAATGGATGATCCCCTTGAGGCTGAAAGGAATGCTAAACTGGAAGCTATGTTGAAGAAGTTTTCTCCCCCCAACTACAACATCCATGCCTTCTACTACATATGGTACGGAAACCCCAACTTCGATGGCAAATACGTCCACTGGGACCACCCTCAGATGCCCCACTGGGATGCCAAAGTGGCGCAGGCTTATCCCCAAGGGAGACACTCCCCACCAGACGACATCGGGGCCAACTTCTACCCGGCGTTGGGGGCGTACAGCTCCCGGGACCCCTCCGTTCTAGAGGCCCACATGCAGCAACTGCGGACCGCAGCGATTGGTAAGACAAACATCAGCTTGTTTCTAATAAAGCAGCAGGTGCAGTCTCCGGAGGCCGGGACACCTGACTCCATCTCCTTACTGCAGTGCCACTGTGCTTTGTTTCCTCAGGTGTTATTGCCGTGTCATGGTACCCACCTGGTCTGAAAGATGACAACGGGGAGCCTATAGATGACATAGTGACTCTGCTGATGGACACGGCACATAAATACCATGTGAAGGTCTGCACAATGTTGCTAATGGTTTTGTTACTATATAGGCTAGTGGGGCTGGGGCCCCATGAGGTAGGGCCATCATTCTATATTGTCGTTTATCTCCTTTGAATTGTACTGCATCGTCATGAAATTAAGATGTTGACTTATGGTGAAACCTAGTTTCATAGTCTAAATTAATTCCTTCAAATTGTCTTAAACACAATAACTCCAAATCAACATGATTGTGATAAGTAAGATGTCCCATATTACCCAGCCCTAGTATCACATAACAGCCACCAGGGGAAGGAAACAGACGCTCCGTCTTGATGCACCTTGTGTCTGCTTTGCTTTAAGCGCAGGTGGCCTTCCACATCGAGCCGTACAGAGACAGAGATGAGACTACAATGTTTAAGAACATCAAGTACATCATTGACACGTGAGTATGTCAACACTCACAGCTCCGGCTCCCGAGCAGCTCCGTTCCTGACCGGGTCGTTCATCACCACCGCAGGTACGGGGGCCACCCCGCCTTCTTCAGACACAGGACCACCAGCGGCAAGGTGCTGCCCCTGTTCTACGTGTACGACTCCTACCTGCTGAACTCCGAGCAGTGGGCCAAGCTGCTGAAGCACACGGAGAGCAGCAGTGTGCGCGACACGCCCTACGACGCCACCTTCATCGCCCTGATGGTGGACGAGAAGCACAAGAGGGACATCCTTACGGCCGGCTTCGACGGCCTCTACACCTACTTTGCCACCAATGGCTTCTCCTATGGCTCCACCCACCGCAACTGGGAGTCCATTGGGATGTTCTGTGAGGACAACAACCTGCTGTTCATTCCCAGCGTGGGGCCCGGCTATGTGGACACCAGCGTGCGGCCCTGGAACTTCCAGAACACCAGGAACCGCATCAATGGGAAGTACTATGAGAACGCCTTGAGCGCAGCACTGCAGGCTAAACCTCACTTCATCTCCATCACCTCGTTCAACGAGTGGCACGAAGGCACTCAAATCGAGATGGCGGTGCCCAAGGCGGGCCAGGCTCCGTACCTGGACTACCTGCCCAACAGGCCCGCCGTCTACCTGGAGATCACACGCAAGTGGGCCGCCATCTTTGGTAGTGAGCGCCAGAGGTGGCAGGACTAGTTCTCTGAACACATGCAGGGCTTTATTCATGTAAAGGTGAAACAATGAAAAGAAACTTGAATATAAATTCAATTGCAAAAGAAGTACTGGGAACAATTGTATAGAAATATCCAAAGGATTTTGAATGCTAATAAAAAAGATGTGAGCACATTTTAGTATTTTACGTTTGAATATTGTAATTGAGATACTGTACTAGATTTAATGATAATTCCAAAAACTGCAGTAAAATTACATTTGAATTCCATCTGCATATGGTCAATATATAGGTGTCGCACAAGGACAATGAATGGGTGACTGATCTTGTAGACAACTATTCATGAAGAAGAAAAATAAATTAAAGTCTCGATAAGCTGCTGTCAATAATTCTGATTGTTACTTCTAATTCTTCGAACAACGTTTGACTTGATCATCAGTGATGAATCTAAATATGCTGCATGTAACAGCGCGTGGCCTCCTCCTCATCATGCTACGATGCTACGCTGCCTGCAGCAGGCTGTCGGTAAACAGAAAGGTAGCGCATGGGCAGCCAGCAGGGAATTATTCCACATCACATCCCTGAGCTCTCATGGCGTCCTCCTCACACACAAATGATGTATTTTCTCTCTATGGGTAGAACATCGGAATCCGAATGCAATTTTGTACCCGTTTAAAACGGGCAATTAAAAGCCTATATGTTTACGCATTCGTTGTCAGAGAGGGAGAACGAGCGGATTCTAAGGTAGCCGTTCGGCTTCAAGACGATGGATGAGCCTCTCCGATTCCATTATTGCAACATCGGCGACCGGCGCAGATGTTCATTTGATATGAATTCATCAAATGCGGACTCTATCGGTGTCTTTGAACAAAGCAAGGATCCAAAGAGGAAATAGACAGAAACAGAAAGCCCTATTTTGTTTCACGCTTGTCGAGATGGTGAGTGCAATGTAATGTTTTTCCCAAAGCATCGCTCCATGGCTGAACAGTACCTGCTTTAACCTCTTCAGCTAATAATGCATCTCTGTGAAAATGTGGCGGTACAGCCCGTTTCTTCATTGGTTAGCGATTTAATTTCTAATGCAATGATTGATTATTTTTAACCAATGTAATTGCAATGTGCACGTTTATATTCAACGTTTCCTATTTTGCTACTATTTATTGGGGACACCTTTCCGTCATTGCAGTACGTTGTTTCACCACTGTCCAGTTTAAATGACCGGATTCCATTGATTTTGATTTGAAGGGGATTTATCTGTTAAAACACAAACGCTATGGTACTTGTTAGACTACTTAAAGACTGCATACAGCCAATTGTATTGTAAACTTGAATGCAGTCGGGAGCCGGTGATTGACACCAGTTTTTATCACCACCGTTACCTCTTAAAATGACCTTCGGTGTTCATTGACCGAAAATGAATTCTCACCTTGGATAAGGTGCCCTTTGATAAGCGTGCCTTTGGCCAAGCGGGCATCGCGGTGATAAACCGTACAAATACAGAGTGATGGGCTATTGCTTATCAGCGCGCAGCAGAACAGAAGACTGGAATAGCACTGGGCCTTCACCAATTACAAGCCTTGGTAGTTATTATGTTAGTAAATTAGTGAACGTTCCTTAAGCTTAAGCACGCTCGCACCCTGCACCCCCCCCACCCCCCAAAAAAAAGACACACACACACACACACACACACACGCACATACACGCACACACATGCACACACACGCACACACAGTCAGACACACACACTCACACACGCACACACAGGCGCGCAC
>JAOPUI010000111.1:9793858-9805079 GCA_027123135.1 Urophycis floridana | reverse complement strand
TAAACCCGATGCAGTGAGCTGCCTGCAACAGCGGCGCTCGGGGAGCAGTGAGGGGTTAGGTGCCCTGCTCAAGGGCACTTCAGCCGTTTGCACTGGTCGGGGTTCGAACCGGCCACCCTCCGGTTACAAATCCGAAGCCCCAACCAGTAGGCAGCGGCTGCCCCTGGCAAAAACTTGTCTCGCCAATTTTGATTTTGATTTTGATTTTGATATTTTATTATTTTATTCTCGGGTTTCTGTTGCCTGGAAGTTATGCTTCTCAGCACACTGCGTGGGAATTCCTTTGTTCTGCCTGGTGAATTTAGTGTCAACAAACACTAACAAAAACAAAAAAAGCACAGTCTACAGTATATTTTTTCTTCTTTTGTCACACTGGGCCACATTGTAGCCATACATTAAGGGCTGATACACACAGGTGTCTTGATATCTGCCCTCGGGTAGCATCTCCAATGTTACACAAAGCGTTTTGAAGCGGCATGTAGTTGTCATGTACAGCCTCGTTAAACCACAGAGACATCAGGGTATACTGTAGGTGTGCCAACATCTCCTCTGCATGACATCTGTCCTCAGATGGAAAGGCTTGTTTATATGTATAAATACATACAATATATATATCATATATACATGATATATATATAAACAACTCTATGATGCATTTCTCATGGATCTCGATGGCAGACCAACATCCACTGATACGGACTGACCATCCAGAAACGTACAAATAAGCGCTAGGTAGCATAGCTGCATAACTTCTGGGGCACAGAAGCCAGAGAGAATAAGATCAAAATCTAAATCAAAATAGACACTGAGATTGTTTTTTGAATGTTGTATATTTGCCATGAACATTTAATTAGATATTGGAAATAAGTCCCAACAGAGGTCGAAATCTGTTTGTTTGTTTGCACTAGAAATGGAATAATGAAATAACAAACTGTTTTCCCATGTTGTTGTTTTCCATTCTTAATTGAAATTGAAAAGAACGAATGGTACACAGATCGCATTTTATATTTGCTCTTTGTAATTGCTCTTTGGCACCGAAGATGTTGTATACTAGCAATGGTTCACCTAGATGTTGGATACTAGCAACGGTTCACCTAGATGTTGTATACTAGCAATGGTTCACCTAGATGTTGTATACTAGCAATGGTTCATCTAGATGTTGTATACTAACAATGGTTCACCTAGATGTTGTATACTAACAATGGTTCACCTAGATGTTGTATACTAACAATGGTTCACCTAGCAATTGGAATGCTTGAAACTTGCTCTGGCGACTGCTTATTGTATTAACAGCAACAAAATGTTTCACCTTCTTCTAACAAATGTACTTTTTGTAAGTTGCTTTGGATAAAAGCATCTGCTAAATGTAAATGTAAGTGTAAGATATTGGCACACAGCTGTTAATTACTGTCGAAATGTGAGCAGATTGAAGTGAATGCTAAAAGATGATCATGTTTGCTAATTAGGCAGGTTGTAATGACATCTTGGTTTAGTTTGACTAACAAAGAACATCGACAAACCTCAAAAACTCAAATATGTAGAAAATTATTCAGCCATTGACATTTAAGAGTTTTTTTTGCTTTCTATACTTACTTACTTACTTATTTTATACTAACATGATACCATTCCTAAAATGCCCAAATGTCTAAAAGGCAATAATTTTAATATTCACAATAGTCATACATTTTTCATTCCTTTGACAATGATTGGTGTTCCTAGCATGAGCATGGTGCAGGGGCCTCAGACTCAACTCACTCTACCAACTCCTTGACACAGGTACGTGGAACGGGACCACCAAGGTGGCAGTGAAGACCCTGAAGCCAGGCACCATGTCCCCAGAGTCCTTCCTGGAAGAAGCCCAGATCATGAAGAAGCTCCGCCATGACAAGCTGGTGCAGCTGTACGCTGTTGTGTCTGAGGAGCCCATCTATATCGTTACTGAATACATGAGCAAAGGTAGAGCTCGTTACAGCCCTTTTTTGTTTTACGCCCATTTCCCTGCAAGTTAAATGAAAAATGTGTGACAACAAAAATGTGCGCTAACAATATAGACATTTTGGACACATGGATGCAGCGACGCTCAAAATTATGATGAGTATGTTTTTTGTATTTGTGTGTCTCTTTAATTCCTTGCAGTCTTTTCCCGCAAAACAGTCTCATTGATGCAATTACATTAACCCTCTATTTCATAAAAATCAGTTGAGTGGGCTCAGAAATGTAATAATAAAACATAGTACCTAACTGAAATATGCTGCATAATTTGGGGCCTTGCGTCATCTATAATATATATAGTTTTCAGTTGTGACCTAAATCTCGGGGCTGGCCCCTCCCCCCTCTCTTCTTCTCTTGACAGGAAGTTTGCTGGACTTCCTGAAGGACGGTGAGGGGCGGAGCCTGAAGCTGCCAAACCTGGTTGACATGGCAGCACAGGTTAGACACCTCCATTGTTGTTTACTTAATACATCTTTCATAGATCTTCTGT
This sequence comes from Urophycis floridana, assembly GCA_027123135.1. Lineage (NCBI taxonomy): Eukaryota > Metazoa > Chordata > Actinopteri > Gadiformes > Phycidae > Urophycis > Urophycis floridana. The sequence goes on along the minus strand of JAOPUI010000111.1, from coordinate 9,802,597 downwards.
GTATGGTCCTCAGGCTCCATGGTAAAACCTCTACAAGGGGAACAAGGGGGTCACAATCTGTGTTTACACAGGCTTATCAAAACAAATGTACATTTTTTCCAACGTCATTTATTTTGTCGCCGGGGAGGAATCGTCAAGCTCCTGTTTTATTTGCTCTGGCGTGTGGGTCTGACCCACCTCCCTTTCAGACCTGCTGCCAGAAGACCTGGTCTGCACCGGGCCAATCACAACAGTCTGTCTGATGTGGGCGGGTTTGATACGGTGGATGGAGATAGGAGTGGATGGGAGTGTTTTCATAGATCCAAGATGGCTGCTATTGACGTGTCACAAGTCTTGCTGTTGTGATTGGTTGAAGGTCCAGAGGCATTTTGGTGTGAGCCTGTTGATAGCACACCTTGAAAATCGAGGCTAGTTATTCTGTGCTGATGGAGCAATTTCTTCTGTTTGTGTTACAAGTACAAATTGTGAATTTTGGCCTGCAGAGAGTGAACAGCTGTTCTGTTTCAATAAGACTCACTAGTGTGTTGCTACCAATGCCATAAATGGGGAGTCACTTACGAGCTATTTTGTAATGCTTCCCAGATTTACTAAGGCCGCTCTGTAAACTGTCTTTCAGTTGAAGCTCATCCATTTCCTCCCCACGCTATTTCAGCTCTGTGGCTCAAAGGATCTCTCACTATATCCTTATTTTTAATGTACAGTCGTTTGCATCAATCATCCATGAACAAACTGGTAATGGGCATGCTGCAACTGTCTGCTGTGTTCTGCAGGTGGCAGCAGGCATGGCTTACATCGAGAGGATGAACTACATCCACAGGGACCTGCGCTCGGCCAACATCCTGGTAGGGGACAGCCTGGTGTGCAAGATCGCTGACTTCGGCCTGGCCAGGCTCATAGAGGACAACGAGTACACAGCCAGACAAGGTATCAGTAGCCATGGAAACATTGAGGGGTTTCATTTTTTTTGCTAAGTTGTTTATTCATACAGTCGATTCAGCGTTTGGGAGACAGACTATCGTTCATATTTTGATGCTGTACTAGCTGATGTATGATGTATGTATACTTATTGAAGTAGCTTTTGTGTGTGTGTGTATGTGTATTGCATGTATCTTCTTTGAGTGTATAGGTTGTTGCATGATAAATATTGAATATTACATCACTTTTCATTGGCCAAATTCTATTTGTGAAGCCAGTTGAAGCAGGTGTTGGTGTTGCAGTAGTAGAAAAGACCTGTCACAAGCAATCAGGGACAGTGTGCATTTAAAGTACATCACATGGAAGAGAGGATATATTTGCTGGTTGTAAACAAAGTTAAATATAGTATTAGTAGTATAAGAGTTAAAGTAAGAATCGTGTATAAATATTTAATATTTTTTACATTGTATTAAATATTTTTTCATTCATTTAATATTGTAACTATAAATTTCTTGACAAACTACAGAGATAAGACTAGTTAAGACTTGTTGAAGGTTTGTTGGCAGGCGTTTTAAACATGTTCAGAGTGTCCTGCTTGCCTCTTTGTGTTCTTTATTGCTAGTTCTCCCTGTTCCCAGTTCAACATACAGGTGGAAAGAAAGATGTGTGATGTAATGTGATATTTTGCTTGTCCTTAGTGGTTATGTAATTTCCTTGCTATCATATGGAATCACATGTTTTTGGGGGAGGTGGGGGGAATGCATCTTTCCATCTGACACTAACCTCTGTACTGCTATAGTCCCATCACATTTTGTTTAATTTGTGATCTGTATTTTCCTACGACGTTGTGAGAAATACATTATTCCAACATCTATCTCAATTTCAACCAATGAATGAACATTATTATTGAAACAATATTAATGATTAAAAGCAAAACAACTCAAATGGCCTTTATGAATATTTCTCTCAGGGGCAAAGTTTCCCATCAAGTGGACGGCACCGGAGGCAGCGCTCTACGGGAAGTTCACCATCAAGTCAGACGTGTGGTCCTTCGGGATCCTGCTCACTGAGCTGGTGACCAAGGGCAGAGTCCCCTACCCAGGTACTGCACTGTTTACTCTGCCTTACAAAGCCTCTTCGTCTTGACTGTTGGGATTAGATTGTAATGTACACACTGTGTTCAAACATGTGGATGCACATATAAAAAGAGTTGATACTTGTTTTCCTCAAGCAGAGGGCTGCAGAGTGTCTTCACATGTTCTGCTCGTCTCTGGTCTTTCCAGGCATGAACAACCGGGAGGTGCTGGAGCAGGTGGAGCGTGGCTACAGGATGCCCTGTCCCCAAGACTGCCCCATATCCCTGCACGAGTTAATGGTCCAGTGCTGGAAGAAGGACCCAGAGGAGAGACCCACGTTTGAGTACCTGCAGGCCTTTTTGGAGGACTACTTCACTGCCACGGAGCCTCAGTATCAGCCAGGGGACAACCTCTGAGCGCTGGTCCCTCCACAAGGTCGTGTGTGCGTGTGTGCGTGTGTGTGTGTGCGCGTGTGCGTGTGCGTGTGCGTGTGCGTGTGTGTGCGTGTGCGTGCGTGTGCGCGTGTGTGTGTGTGTGTGTGTGCGCGCGTGTGTGCGTGTGTGTGTGTGTGTGTGTGCATGTGTGTGTGTGTGTGTGTTATCCTCATCCTGAGCACCGGGCGGAGACAAACAATCACAACAGCTCTGGCCCATTGTTGGCCGCAGCGATTGAGTGAGAAATTTCATGGACTTAACATTCTTCACATACGAGGACAGGTGTGTGTGGTGGGGGTGACACTACAGTGACACTTCAGTAGAGAAAGACTGACTCAATATCCACCCTGTTACCCTTCCAATCTGCTCTTGGGAAGCTTAAGTGTTAAAGACGATACTGTGCTCCAAGCCAGCTGTCTAACTACGTGGGCTGTAAATGCTGAAGAACTCTAAAGGACTGGTGTGTGGATGAGACATATTGTGATGTGTAACTTGGATGTACTGTAAATATGAATGCTTGTTTACTGACCCCAGTTATTTTATTTGTTTTTAGTTTATTTGTTTTTATTATATTTTGAAAAGGTGTGGATTCTTCTTCATCCAGGGTAAAGGTTATTTTGGAATTATGGCTTGTAGGAAGAAAAAAAATAGAGTGAAGCTCACAGTTGTTAACAAATCGTGAAATAGGCTTACCTGTAGGAAGTGTAATCGTTAGACATCGTGGACCACAATATTTAAACCATTTTGTGCGGGTCCCCTGGGGGCTTTTTTTTTCTTTTTTACCGGGTTAATACAATTGCTATCCTCTTCTCAAGGCCTGTTCTTGCCTTTTTATGTTTAGTAATATTCTTATAATGTAGGGGAATGCCTTCATGCTTTCTATACACTAACTGAACGCCTATAGCATCATGGACTCTTCCTTCCACTAGACTTGTACGGCATCTGTGCTGATATGGAGGGCATCCATTGTATTTGTGCTTGAGCCAATCATTTTTGAGCCAGCTTAAATTATCGTTTGGGTCGTTATGGCTTCTTGCAAACATCGTTCCGCTTAATTGCTTATTATAACGATCCTTAAACTGTAGGCCTACGTTGCAATATTGTATGGCAGCCGGCTGGGTAAGAATGATGCTTTGACACATAGGCCTACACGTCTTTTTAGCAAACTAAACCAACTGCCGTTATTGTGACTAAAATGAAGGATGACTGGTACCTAATAACTGTCCCTCCACAATGTGTATGTGGGGAAAAACATGTTGATTACGAGACCAAAAGTGTTTCTTTAGTTTCAGTTAACTCCTTTTTTTGTCATCCATGTAGGCCTACATTGTTAAGCATAGGTAGATTTCAATTGCGGTCAGGTAGTATATAACCCTTCCTGTCTGAATGACGAGGTATATTTCAAGAGAGGTCACCGATTCCTTGTATGTAGCCTTTTTATGTATTATTTTTGAGGATGAATGAGTGACAGTAAAAATACATAATTTTTCATTTCTCCTCCTCATTCAGTAGATATAGGCCTACAGGACATCAACTTGGTCATTATTTATTGTCTGTTTACTGTACACAACTGGTTTTCAAATAAACAATCTTGACACCACATAATTCTGTCTTTGATTTGAAATACGTGTGTTCACATGAAATATGACGACAAAAGCAGCGACACGCCAAGACTTGAAATTTTTACGCTGAAATAAGGGCAACAATAATACGCAAATCCATGCTAGTGTAGTGCATGATGCAAATGCGCGTGCAAATATACAGCGAAGACACGCATGACGGGACGTCTGCTATATGCAAATAATCTGCCATACTTCAGTGGTGTGTTTACTTTGACACAAAGTTGTCTTCAGACGTCATGCACAAATTTTACATTCATCCTAATCAGCATAGGCCTATTCTTACACAACTCGTTTGGGATTATAGCCAGCATGTTCTTTTGTATTTCATCCTTCAAAGCCTATTTGAATGATTCACACATCCCGAACAACTGAAGGTTAAGGTAAAATGAATTCCTTGAAAGAGTAAACTTTGCTCAGTCCTGACCTGAATGTCAAACAGACTGCTGGCTTCGTTCTGCTCCCTGATTGGATGGCGGTGAGCGAGTCAAAGATTTGCATAGAGCAGAGGTGCATACCTCAGTGTGGACCAGGGCGGTGAGCTCATCGTCTCTGCTGTGCTCTGTTGTGCGCCTCTCTGTACAAATGAACCAATTATCCAATTATCACGACCACGCCAGACGCCCACCGAGTCAGTCCTTCGATGTGTGAAACTTTGTTATTAGGTCTGCCTACAGTTATAACGGTCTGTATTTTATATTTATTTGTTGTTCATCTTTAAAAGTGAAAATATGTTAATGCGATTTGTGTCTGTCAGAACTCTTCATTCAGTCGGCTATTTGTTTCGGTTCTTGTGATCATCCAGTTTCTTGTCGTAGGCTATTCTAGATCTATTGCATGACTTTCTCGAATACTTTCTCATTGGTGAAAAGGAATGGAGGAATCCGAGTTGATACAAGAAGCTCAGGGTTCGTCTCCACATCACGGGCTGCCTTCTTTGCATGTTCTCGCTGCTCCGAGCTTCAACAGGACGCCTGTAACAGACGCGTGTCCACACGCTGCTCACCAGCAGCCTCACGTCCCGCACGTCATTCACCAACAGCGTTGGTGGCCTTCAGCAGATCTTCAATTTCAGCATTTTGAACCGCGCCACAGAGCGCCATCGAGGGAAAGAGATGGACGGACAAGACAGTCTCGAATCCCTGAGGACTGCGCTCCTCCTGCTGCTCCAGCCGCCCCACACAGCAGGCGGCTCGGCGCCACAGAGCAGTGCGGACGGTGCGACGGTCCAGGCGGAGCGGCGGAGCGAGCCGGTGACACGAGGAGGTACACGTTATGTTGTGAGAAGCCCCTTACGTTAGGTTGGCAACAGTGGCGTGTCCTCCAGACTAATCCTCTTATTCTTGTGTTATAAAGTAAAGAGAGTGAATGTAGAGATCGATATCAAGACGACGAGGAGGTGCTGGAACAACCTTTACCGCTGAGGTCCGATATCGATTGGCAAGAATACAGAGCCACGGCACAATATTACACACACCTGCCGCAACAGAGTAAGGCAAAATAGCCTCTACATCACATATTCCCCCTGCTTATTCGTCATTTGTATCCAAAGACATAGATAAGAACCGCCCAGTCATGCAAATAGGCTATTATATTAATACATCATCTTTACAGACACAAATTGGTATTCCACCTTAATGGTCAGGATCATCTTCCTCTCACTCTGTCGACAGCCCAGGGTCACGCCACGGATCTGCACAATGCACAACATGGAGTGTTCAGACAGCTGCTCCATGCTGTGAACCTCCCCTCCAGCTGTCCACCTCAGACACACTCCTGTCACGATGTAACACCTTGGATGCAATTCCCACAAAACTGGTAAACAAAAATAATACAAAAATATATGCAATTGAAGATTAGACAAATTAGTCCCTTCATGCCTACTAGTGTATTTAGGTTGGATTATACCACCGGGTGATAAAAAAAAAGTTAAAAGTTAAAGTTAAGACGTAATCGCTTTTGTTTTGCATCGCCAGGCTGCATTCTGGTGCAGAGTCGGCGGGCCACGGAAGCTCTCGGGGCTGTTTCTCCATCAACGTGCCGCTGTTCTCCCTGCCCCCGGCCGGCGAGGTGTCGCAGGTCAGCGTGATGAACCTGGACAACCTGGGTGGGGTTCCGCCGGGAGAAGGTGCCTACTGCACCCTCAACGAGAAGAGGAAGACTATCAGTTTGCCCAACGAGTGCCGTAAGTCACCCTTTAAAATGTTTTGGTTAAGTTGTTATTCACTGTGAATTGCAGGGAATTATTTTTCGAGAGATAGGACATGTCAATCATTAGGATCAGGTCCTCAATGCTGCCCACAGGCAGACAAACACAACACAATAACACAATAACCTTTTGGCCTGCAGAGGAACACCCTATCCACTACAGTGGTTCTCTATACTGGTGTAGCACGTGTTATCACTCATATCATGTAAAATATCTGTAAATGTGCATAGTTATTTACGAATGCCAAATAAAATGTGACAAAGACTATTACTCATGAAATATTTATTAACAAAATATTGAAAAAATGTATTTGAAACTTTATCAAATTAAGCTTCATCAAAGCAGCAACACACCCATTTAAACCAGACAGGTTACAAAATTAAAAATGAGGCAAGAATTAAAGAAATGTTTTTAAGTATATAGTTTGCCTCTGTATTATGAAATGAGTGCATGCAAAGTACTGATAAACTAAATTCCATCCCTCCATCCATCCTCTCCAGGGTCGGGTCATGGGGGCAGCAGCCTAAGCAGGGAAGCCCAGACTTCCCTTTCCCCACCATAAACTAAATGAATAAATAATCATTTGTGTGTAGTTGTACATTGCAATAATAATGTATGGTTGTTACAAAATCCCACCGCACACCTGGACTTGCCTCACGGCACAGCGTTTGGAAGCCAATGCACGAGGCTGATCCGATCCAGTCCCAGTCTATCATGGGTTTTCGACTCCCATAGTACTGGTAGTCAGTACAAGTACTGGATTTGGATCCCTGCTGTATGCAATCTAACCTGTAACCTGTACATGCTAACCCCTAACAGCTTCTTATTGACATACATCTATGTTATCTAGTATTATGCAAGTTTTTCATGAAAGTGTTGACTGAATAAATAAGAACGAATCACGAGCTGTTTACATTGAGATAATTTGTATATTTTAAACTTTTCTTTCAGGGAACGTTTTTATTACGTACTCTGTGGACACAGCTGCTCAGATGGTGCCCTTCGCTCATTTTCTTACAAAGCAAGGATTTCGACCAGTCGTAAGTTATTACATTCATTATATTTTATTTATTGTAATTTATTGTAATTAATTTATTTCATGTATTACAATGAACACTATACTAAATCACATGACATTGCATTACATTTGTGTTAGGTTGTAGGCTGCAACAGAACAGTAGCCTGTAAAATGGCCACATGTCACTGTAACCAACACTCGTACTTTCAGATTGACATACTTGATAACACCATCAGAGGGATGGACATCAACAAATGGATGGACAGCTATCTGAACGATGTAGGTATTCATGTGGTTTGTCTTTCGGTTTTGTAAAGTGTTTTTTATTCAAACACATCAAATGAAGTAAGGTTGAATACATTCAGGTTCATACAGCATGCTTTCAAAATGACTGTAAATTGGTTTGTGTAAAATTGAAGATCGCAAATCAGCAAAAAATTAAAATGCAACTGCTGTTCAGAAGTAATACTATGCCATATTTTCTGTGGGATGTTACTATAAAAGACTTTTGCATCAGACCAAGTTCTCTATAATTATAGATAACTTATCCCCAGAAGTTCTCCAATAATAAAGTCAATATCAAACTTGACATACTTTGGCGGCCTCTACTGTTCTCTATCTATGATGGCCACACAATTTAAACATGAAGTTATACCTTGAGAACTGAAGCATTTTAGAATGTTATTACATTGCATTGTTAAGTGTTTAGATTCAAAGGGGCTTGATATCCCATTGGGTTGCACCGAGTTTATCTACAATGGATGGATGGATGGATGGAGTCTTGGATTGAACCTTGAACCTTTTGGATTGAACCTTTCAATGAGCTAGAAAATAACTTGGACATGGGAAGTTTAAATTCAATAATATACATTTTGTATCCTTTTGCACTTTGGCAATGATGAGTTGGACAGTAATAATGAGTAGTCCTGTACAACGTGCAGCCCTCTGTACTGATTATCATCGCCGTCAGCTCGGGTTACAAGGCGGACATTGAGAGGACAGGAATGGACAGACACAGTCTACACACCAAGTATATTCACTCTATGGTAAGCATGCAGCACTGTGAACTCTATTCATGAAGGTGCTACTGTCAAATGTGAGTTAAGAGTCCCATGTCAACTCCAAACTCTTTTCAGATGCAGCATCAGTTTATACAGCAAGGAAGCTTGAATTACCGCTTTGTGCCCGTTCTTTTCCACCATGCAACTCAAGTAGGAACCACACACAATATAGCGAATTGAAAACAACTAGTCTAACAGATTTCATATTTTTTATTTGTCTGTTATAAGTCTTTCTCCCTATTCCTCTCTGTCTTTCTCTTTGCTTTTGTGCATACGTGTGATTGTGTGCGTGGTCAAATGTGTATGTGTCTCTGTGTGTGCAAATGTGTTTTGTCTGTGTGTGCGTGTGTGTGTGTGTGTGTGTGTGTGTGTGTGTGTGTGTGTGTGTGTGTGTGTGTGTGTGTGTG
>JAOPUI010000111.1:9770659-9788159 GCA_027123135.1 Urophycis floridana | reverse complement strand
TAATTTCCCACTTACAGGAAACTTCTACCTGAGCTACATTGACCCGGTCATCATTGGACGAGGCTTCTTTCATTCTATGAATGATTTCCTGTGTGAAAACACATGCTGCTTTAAGGACTCTATCTGTACACTGTTGGACTGTGTACTGGACATTATATCCAACGTCAATGCAGGTATTCACTACCATCAGTCTCATAGAGTAAGAACATAAGCGCACAATATTTCCACTAGAATACTAGAAAGATAAATATAATGTTTTTTACAATATATTTTTTATTATATAATATCCCTTTATGGTTATGGTGACATATTTATCTATTCATTTATATAGCACTTTCCAAAAACATGTTGAAGTGGCATACAAAGCAATACAAACAAGCAAATATACCAGATAAAAAAAAAGTAGAAATGATACAGTTACGATGAAAAGTGATGTATGAATCAAAACACAATCGAGCAAGTAAAAATGGAAGAATAACCTATCCAAGAGAAAGACAGAGCTAGCCTTGCTGGGGTGGTGATTCCAAATAATCAGTCTCCTCTGGTTTGTAGCCTTGACCTCTGTTGGGGATCCCAGGCTGCATTCAGGTTCATAAGGAGTTAGTATATCAGGGACATCATCTGGGCCCAACCCTCAACGGGCTTTAAAAGTGATCACTGACATTATTAAATCACAATTAAAATGTACAGGTCACCAGAGGCTAAAATAGGTGTTATGTGGACTCTTCTATTGGATTTTGTGAGTAGTTTTGCTGCAATAGTAGCACTGGTTGAAGTTCAGGGACTATGTATTGAGTGAGACTAAATACTTTAGTGCGAAGAAATAAAAACATGGTCATATTTCCTTGAAAGAAAACATAACTAATATTTTATTAATTTTCTTTTAATAAAAATACATTTTTATTTTCTGCTCTTTTATCCTCATAGGAAAAGCTGACCTCAGCACCATTGATCCTGTGGTCGTTGGCAGAGGTGCCTTTGCCACTGCTAATGATCTCATAAATGTGGTGCTGAGCTATATTCAGGATATGCTCTGCGCTATGGTGGACATTATTCTGGATGTTGGGAAAGGTATTTATTGGATACTGGAATTTTGCAAATATCTCATTTAAACTCTTGACACTCTTAATGAGGTATTGCTTAATGCAGGACTACTGACCATATTGGCCGCTGACAATTACTCAACAAACTATTTGTTTCATCTCTCTCAGGAGCCACAGACATTAGCTTCATGGACCCTGTGGTCATAGTTAGGGATTTCTTCCATGTTGCTGACACATTTATGAGTGGAGCATTGAGTTATGCCCAGGACAGACTAAGTGATGTCCTTGATAGCATACTGGACATAACAAAAGGTAACCTCTTATTCTTCTACTTAAAATGTGAAGCAAGTTGAATGTCAATACAACCCCATTAATAATTTGGCTAATATTAATATTTCTAGCTAACCAATCATTCACATTGGCATGGACCTTGTTTTAACAATGTAGGGTGAAAAAAATATATCCAAGGGGATGTTGTATGTGTGTTAGATGTGTTGATATGTTTAACAATACAACTAAGGTAAGCATGGGACTAACTGTCTATCTGTTCCTCCAATAGGAACCACTGATATTAGCTTTATTGACCCTGTGGTGGAGGGCAGGGATGTCTTCAATGGTATTATTGACTTTGTAGACCGATTAGTAGGTTACATTCAGGACATGCTGTGCACTGTTTTGGACACAGTGTTGGAAACCTCTAAAGGTATTTTGGTTTAACATTCCCCTAACCCGGCTCTATGTTTAAAAAATGTTATCATTTGTAATTCTTTTATCATGCTTGCATGCCTAATTACTTCAGGAGAATTACCATAAAAATATTTTGGAAAAGTAAAACATTTTCAGTTTTTGACATTTGAATGAGTCTGGTGTTTCTGATGGCGAAAAAGGTTGCAATGTAAATATTGAAAAAGTGGTATTACACATCCAACTCGTACGTAGACTCCACTCATCTTACACAACATAATAATATAATAAAGAGGAATTTCTGATACAAATGACCCAATATAATAACCATGTAAAATATTCATGGTTCAGGTATCCAGGAGGCCATCGGAATTAGTCCCATGGAGGTGGTAAACAGAATAAAGGAGATTATCACTGAAGAGGTGGAGATGCTTGTGGCCTACTCATCCAAACTGCTGATGGGTGAACAAGGTATTTAACTGAAGCTAGCACTAACAGACTATAAATGTAACAGACAGGGACATTTAACAACATGACAGAGTATTTCATTATTGCGTTCTATCGTTTTTCTTTAATTTGTCTACACCATCATAAAGATACCATTTGACAAGCACTGTTTTATCTAAATGGCTCTTTTACAAGGTACAGGCTATTAGTGAGTAAACCTGACGGTAACGACAATATACACTTGCAATAGGTGGTGACTTTATTTACGTCATGATGGAGATTATTACCACCACCATTATTACCACTGAAATGTTTTTATCATTTTGTACCCTTCATCTACTTGAATTACATATTGGATTGGTGTTATTGACCATTTTTAGGAGTCCTCCCTGAGGTGACAGTTGATCCCATGCAAGTGGTCACAGATGCTTTGGTGGAAATGACTGACAAGAAAGAGCTATTCTTGGGTTATATGTCAAGCATGATCACTGGTGATCAAGGTACTTTGTCAACTGAAAATATCATAGATAATTAAGATAAGATAATACACAATTATGCTACACAAAGTGTCCAGATGTGTATCTGTGTACAGATTTCTAATGTTGTGTACGTTGCTTTTAAAGGTGAACCTGTAGCCACCCCCATGGTTGCAACTGAAAAAGGTATTTGGATTTTGATACGTTAAATCAAATACAGTAAATCACCTTTTGTTGTTTGAGAATAGTTCCAAAACTCATGTTTTGTTTACATATTTCTGTAGATTAAATAATTGAGTCAACTTCTGACATAAACTTAGTGAGGAAAAAAAGTCTACAAAAAAAAAAGTAGTATTGATTTTTTTGGGTGGTTTTAAATGCATTGTGGTGGCGATGCACTGAAAATGTATTAAATGCTGCAATTAAATTAAAACAGTTTTTCTGATATTCAGGTGAAATTCTGCCACCTATTGAACAAGGTGAGTCAAATTCAACAATATGAAATGCAAAAAAAAAGTTAAAATAAAAATGTCTTATTTTTGTTTTATTATTTTAAATTATACTTTTTGACAACATTGGTATTCAAGCATTTTGATATTGCTGATATTTGTTGGGAGAGATAAGCATGTCCTGACTATCCCCAACTGCCACACTAACAAGAGCTGCAAATTGTTAAAGGCGCAACGTGTAAGATTTTGCTGAATTGTTCCTTCACACTCCAAACAAATAGGGGGCAACATACCACTAGAAAGCTGTAGTGTTCAGTCTATCGTCTTCTAAATTGTCTAGACCATCTATCAACAAACCTAGCAAACATTTCAACATTGTCAGTTATCTTATACAATTAGCTTCCTCTTTAAGCTACTGCTTATAAAGCATAGTCAAATTAAGGAAAACGCCACCATTTGTCAATACTAAACTACGTTCTTCCCTTATTTTAGACGATGATGTATACCTCTCTCGCCTTTGTGTGTGCACTCGATTGCTCTGGTGTGCAGCGCTACTTCGCTAGCATGTAGCTTGGCCCAGTATATTCCTTAGAATCCAAACGATGCTGAAGTTTGATGCGACCAAGCACTTCCACATTTTCCCTATTTAAATATGATTATGTGAGTAGTTGCACTACCCAAGGATGGTTAAACAAAATGAAACATGGCAATTTTCTAAGCGGATAAAAAAGGATAACTATAATGTATGGTGAAATAACACCTGGGAGCACTTTGACGTCGGCGCAATAATATCATCACTCCTAAAAGATCCTCTCCCCCTCCACCTGTTACTTCCATCAATAGAACCAATGTGACTTTTTACTTGTACTACTACAGGTAGTGCAGGCGACGGCGTGCAGGTCACGTTTGTTCTATTTCTATCACTAATAATCATACACGTTGAACCTTTAATGTCAGACATTTCATGCATGTTCATGCATTTATTTCTACATTGCATTGAGTCAGGTTTCACTCATGATGTGTTTAATGTTAGACAACAAGCCCACAGTTTGTATGCTGACCATTCAAAAACTAAATTTAACAAATCTATGCACGGGATATGTTTCATGTCATAAATTGACCCAAATAAATGTATGGATGTAGTGAAGTTTGGATGTGTTGATTTTTTTACATTTTCAAATGTTGATTACGAAGCACAAAAACGTATCTTTATTAGGAAATCTTTCCGATTGCACCTTGATTTGATCTAATGTGTGTGACCAAAATTAGTGTCTTCTTTCTGTCAATAATCTTAACTGAAATGTGTAATTAGACTGTATTATATAACATATATTTTCATTGGAATGTTTGATTTGATTTATGCATGGAAGCATACACTTTATGAAAACCACCATAAAGCATATATGTTTACTGTTAACTGAGATAACTTGCTGTTATACGTTTACTGTTTAATGTTTACTTGTCTTCTCATTTGCCATTTCACTGCATAATTCCATGCTGTAAAACATACTTTGATAAACACCTTTGTTAAACATCAAAATGTTATGTGGTAGCAAACAAAGACCAAATAGTTTCATAATACAGTTACAGAGATGATGCATGGTGCCCAACGGGATGCTGCCTCTTCTCCAGAGATAACTGACCACAAAGCAGAAAAATTGACAGAAAAAGAGCAAACCTTTGAAGAGTTCAGCAAGAAGGAACAAGAGGAAGAGGTGCAGGCCCTGGAAGCCGAGGAGGAGGAGGAAGGAAATGATGCAACAGTGGAGGAGGAAGAGGCACAAAATGAAATCTTTCTTTCTGAAGATGAGACTGAGGAACAAGTCAAAACAGAGGAAGGGGAAGCAGGTGATGATGAGACAGATCTGGATGAGGAGGAGGCCAGGGGCAGAGAGGAAGAGGGTTACGATGAGGAGGAGCAGCCTGGGACGGTGGAAGATGAGATAGAACACCTGAAACAAGAGGCAGATGCACAAACCTTAGAGGGGATCAAATTAGAGAAGGATGGATTCGATGAGGATAAGAAAGGGGTTATTTTAGAGGAGGTTCCCTTAGAGCAGGACACAGAGGAAGATGAAGGTGTCATAGAGGAGGAGGAGGACAGAGAGGAAGACGATCATCTCCTAGATCAGGGGGAGAAAGAATATATTGTTTTAGAGGAAGAGAAGGAGAAGAACCTCTTAGATGAGGACTGGGAAGATAAGGAAGATCTCTTAGGGGAGGAGTTTGAGGAGGAGATTCTCTTAGAGGAGGGGGAGAGGGAGAAGAGGAAGGTTCTCTTAGATGAAGACTGGGAGGATAAGGCTGATCTCTTAGAAGAAGAGTTGAAGAAAGAAGACTTTCTATTAGAGGAGGAGATGGAGGTTCTCTTGGATGAGGACTGGGAGGATAAGGGGGATCTCTTAGAGAAGGAATTTGAGAAAGAGGAGATTTTCTTAGAGGAGGAGGGAGAGGAGAAGGAGGAGCTTCTCTTAGATGAGGACTGGCAGGATATGGAAGATCTCTTAAAGGAGGAGTTGGAGAAAGAGGACATTTTCTTAGAGGAGGAGGGAGAAGAGGAGCTTCACTTAGATGAGAACTGGCAGGATATGGAGGATCTCTTAGAGGAGGAATTAGAGAAAGAGGAGATTTTCTTAGAGGAGGGAGAGGAGAAGGAGGAGCTTCTCTTAGGTGAGGACTGGGACAATATGGAGGATCTCTTAGAGGAGTTGGAGAAAGAGGAGGATCTCCTAGAAGAAGAAAAGGAGGGTATATTTGAAGAGGAAGTTGCATCAAAATTAAACAAATTAGAGGAGGAGGAAGACAAAATTAAAATGCTTGATGGGGAGCTCAAATTAGAGATCCAATCAGAACAATTCAAACTGGAGGACTTCAAGACAGAGGAGGGGGTCTTCGAAGATGAGGTAATGGTGGAGAAAGGTAAGGATCTAGAATTAGATGATGAAGACTCTGTTGAGGATGGTGACACAAGTGAGGAATTAGATGATTATTTGGACCTCCGTGAAGAAGAGAAGGCCACACATCTGATTTTAGAAGACATGAGTGAGGAAATAGGAGATGAGGAAAATCAGGAGCCAGAGTGGGCAAGCTTCAATCCTTCTCTTGATAAAGAAGACACAAAGGTGAATGAAACTGAAGAAGATCATTCCGACAAAGACCTTGCTGAAAATGAAGAGGGAGCTAATATCAACATAGCTGCTGTTCACTATCAAGATGGTGAAAATGTTCTTCCTGTTGAACTAAAGAAACAGGAGGAAGAAGAATACATCATTGATGAAGAAGTTATTACAGAAGAGGGGGAGGAGTGCAGAGAGGATGACCAAAATAAGGAGGAAGATGAAATGTTTGTTGAGCATCTCCATCTTGAAATCCTGAGAGCAGAACAGCCGGATGGTTTTGATGCAGTGTCAGGAGTAAACAATGAAGAGGAGGAAAAGATCTCAACTTCCTCACCATTGTCTGACCAAGATGACATAACTGACAGTGATGATGAGAACAACAACAACAGCAGTGAAAGCACAAAAGCGGAACCAAGGAGAAGGAAGAAGGTTCACATTGGTTTTCATAGTACCAGAAGAGTGGGAACTAAGGCCATGCTCAAAGAACAAAACTCAAGACTCAAGAACAAAGACCAACAGGACACTCAACACAAGAAAGGTATACACACCATCCCCATCCACCGTCTCATCTTGTATTTTCATTATGTTTGTATGCAAATAGTGGGCATGTTGTGTATGTATGGCAAGAATATTGACAACCCCTTACATTATATTCAATTCAAAAGTCAGTTTGTTGGAACCTGACCAATATGTATTGTTTGCATTTTATATTTCTATTATTAGATTTTTATTGCAATTTGTTTGAAGAAATTATGGTGGTAATGACACATGCTTTTGTGACAGATTACATTTAAAACCACATATGCTATTGTTATGAATATAGCATATTATTACAGCATATTTATGAATAACATTGCATTACACTGCAATTGAGCCATTTCTTTACTACTGAACTGGATGCATTTGTCAAAGTAACATGCATGGGAGCTTTCTAATGGGAGAATATTAGAGCCAACACAAGCTTTCATACTATTATTGTGCCACAGTAGCTTTAGTGCTTGTTCACGTGGCTGGCCTGAATACATAATTTCAAGCTTTGGATAATCATTAGGTTTCCGAAATGAATACTCAAATATTGAAAAAAAGAAAAGAAAAAAGTAAATGTGCACCAAAGGGCCCCTAATGTTGGTCACTATCTAATCAAAATTAAATAAAACTAAGGGATGCAAGAAATACCCCAAAACTATAATTGAATATAAAAAAAATCTAAATCTTAGCGAGTAGTTTTGTAGGTGCTTTTTTGTATGTCTGCGATAGTTCCCACTAATTTAGAAATATCGAAAGTACTTTTTATTCTATATTTCCTTAAGTCCATGTGTGTTACAACCACACGAGTTAAATGTGACACATCTAGTTGAACTGCATTTTTAGTTTGGGGCAGGGTACTAATTTGCAGATTTTGTAGACATATTGACCAAACAATACCTATTGAGAAGAGAGTGCTGTTGCCCAGGAGCTGTGCTTGGAAGCCCAGTCTCCTGGGCACCACCAGACACGAAGGGACTCATACCGCTTCTTTAGTTCCCCATCATATGGCTAAATGAATATCCAATATATATTTTCACCACAGCCACAGCAGCGTTAAGCTTCTATACATTTCATTTTCAGTTTTGATGTCAGGACATTCTTGGCAGGTGGTCAATATTGTACAACTTGTCGAACACCTACCCTTGCCAGCTACTAAACGTGGGTGAACAAACCTATTTTATACAGCCTCTCAACAATAACATACATGAAGACTATTCACCATCTAATCATATATCCTGTTCCAAAACGTAGCCAAAATACATTGCATCATATTATAATATGCCTTTGTAAAATGTTGGAAAAAAGACCAAATGATTTTCAATTACAGTATTTTTGTAGTTGTTTATGATTTGCATCAAAGGTACTTGATTACTTGTACACATCTGCACCCTGAATGAAAGATGTTTTGGAAAAAGTTATTTCACTAGCTTAGTAGGTTTAGCATTTTGGTATCTTCTGTCTTGTTTAAACATGGAAATAGCTGCTAGAAACGTTAAATATTAAAACCCTTTTTGTATTAAAAAAAATCAAGTTAAAGAACAATCTGAGATCAAAAGGCTAAACCTCAGTCAAAATCCTCAAGAGGAAAATGAGGGTCAGCCACTAATGGGTATAAAACCAACAGCCATGTATTTATATACAAGTACACACAAAGGATTCATTCTGGAAAGAAAAACATAGTACATTCCATTATAATAATTAGTTGTGTCATGACTTCACCATATTATGGATAACACTATACTTGCAATAAGACATGCTAAATATGTAAAATGGAGATGTGGGGATAAAATAGAGATACAAAAAATAGTAATTCAAGTGTTAATGTCCATATTTAGAAGTCAATGAAGAAAAAACAACGATTTCCAGAGACCTGAAAGTGTCAAGGGAACCCTCGAAACAAAATATTTCTAAGGAAGAGAAGAAGGTTAAGAAACCCTCCAAAGAAGGTGATGAACCACAGACATCATCCAAAGAAGATGAAGAAATAATTAAACCTTCTAAAGAAGAAAGTAAACAAACTAAGAAACTAAGAACAGATGAGAAAAAAACATCTCAATCTAACAAAACATCGAAAGGTATAACAGAACCAAAGGCACTGTCTAAGGAGAAGGACAAAGTTAAGAAACAATTAAAGAGTGTGAAGAAACCACAGAAGCCCTCTGACGAGGAAATTCACCCACAGACACCTGTAAAAGGAAAAGTGGAGAAACCAACAAAACATCAGAAGGAACCACAGAAGCTTTCTGTTGAAGAAAAAGACATTATAAAACCTTCAGATGAACAAACCACCCCAAAGACTGAGGAAGGCGACAAAGTAAAGAAACAAGATAAACCCTCCAAAAGGGAAGAAGTGAAGAAGCAGCTCAAAGAAGTTAAGGAACCACAAAAGGCTGCCAAAGGAAGTACAGAAATAAAGAAACCCAAAGACGCCGAGCCAAAGAAATATTCTAAGGTTGAAGAAGTGAAGGAACCATCTCACAAAGAGGAGGATGTTGAGAAACCAACCAAAGATACAAAAGAATCACAGAAACCAATTAAAGAAGAGAAAGAGAAACAAATAAAACCATCCGAAGAAAAAGATATTAAGAAACCCTCTAAAAAGGAAGAAGTTTCAGAGAAGACTTCTGCAAACATATTGGAAGTGCAGAAGCCTTCCAAGGAAATGAAAGAAAGAGATAGAGAACCAAATGAACTATTGAAAAAGCCAAAACCACATAAACCATCTGAAGAGAGGGAAGGGAAGAAGCCTTCTAAAGACAAGGAAGAGGTGGAGATAAAGACATCTGCAGCAGAACTCAAACCTTCAAAAGATGCAAAGGTGCCACCACAAAAATTAGACGACGAGGAAGAACAAACTAAGTTCTCTAAGAAAGAAAAAGTCCAAAAACCTTCTAAAGAAGTCAAGGTATCAAAGAAAAGTCCTGAAGATGAGGTTATAAAACTCCCTAAACAGAAGGGGATTCAGAAACCTCAGGTAGAAATAATCAACAAATCATCTAGAAGTGGCAAGGAAGCAAAGAAACTCACTGGAAAAGACAAAGAACCACAGAAGAAAGAAAGGGATATGAAGAAACCATCTAAAGAAGAGAAGCCATATGGGAAAGGTTCCAAGGAAAAAATACCAAAACTCTCTAAGATAGAGGTAATAATGGTAACTTCCAAAGAGGAAAATGTAACCCTATCCTTGAAGGAGCAGAAAGACCTTTTCAGACACTCTAAAGAAGAACCAAATAAACTTGCTCAGAAAGCAAATGTAAGAAAGCCTTCCATGGAAGAAAAATTACTATGCAAGGAAAAAGAACATATGGAAAAACCTTCAAAAGAAAAGAAGGAAATTCATAAACAACCTGAACTGAGAACTAAACCACCCAAGGAGGCAATAAAATTGCCCAAAGTTACAGTAAAAGAAAAAGAAACAAAGAAATTAATGAAAGAACTTCAGGAATTTACTCAAGAAGAGGATATGAAAACGCAAAAGAAGCCTTCTAAAGAAAAAGTAAAACAGGCTCTTCCATCTAAGGAAACATCAAGGAAACCTTCCAAAGAAGTAAGGGAGTTAGAGGCACCATCTAAAGAAAAAAATAAATATGAGGTTTTAATTAAGTCTTCAAAGGAAGACAATGTGAAAAAGGCTGAACAGGTACAAATCAAATCATCCAAAGAGGACAAAGTGATGAAACAACCCACAGAAGCAAAGGAACCACAAAAGGTTCCCACAAATGGGACTGAAATAAAGAAACCCAAAGAAACCACACCAGACAAACATTCAAAGCTTGTGGGAGAAGTAAGGGAAAGATCTAAAAAAGAAAAGAATGAAGAAAAGCTTTCTAAAGAAAAGAAAGAAATGAAGAGACCTGAACTGAAATCTCAATTTGTGGAAAATGACAAAGATGACAAACCAGCCAAATATAAAAAAGTTAAACTGTCTATAAAACATGAGAAATCAATAAAACTTTCAAAGAAGACTTCTGAACAGGAAAAAATACTAGAAGTGAAGACGCCTTCCAAGGAAATGACAGTGCCCATGTCTTCTAAGGAGGACAATGAAACAAGAACTTCTAAAACGAGAGAACCAAATATAATGCTAAAAGAAGACCAGAAACAACAGAAACCCTCTAAAGAGGAAGTCAAGAAGCATTTTAAACACAAAACAGAGACAATTAAGCTCTCTGAAGAGAAGGAGTTAAAGAAACATGTAGCAGAAACCAAAGCTTTGAAGGATGCCAAGGTGCTACCACTAAAATCCTCGGAAGATGAGAAAGAACAAACTCAGCACTCAGATAAAGAAAAAGAAATCAAGGAATCAAAGAAAACTCTGGATGATGAAACAGTTAAAAAACCACTGAAAAAACAGATGGGGCTAAAGAAACCTGTGGCAGAAACAAAACCATCTAAAGATGCCAAGGAAGCAAACAAATTATATGGAAATAAAAAAGAACCAGATATGCCTTCAGAGAAAGAAAGGAACATCAAGAAACCCACGAAAGCAGAGAAGCAGTCAATCAAACATTCTGAAGAGAAAGTACACAAATTCTTTAGAAAGGCAGTGCTAAAAAGAGTAACTTTCAAAGAGGAAAATGTAACCATATCCTCTAAGGTGCAGACAGACCCAAAGAAACACTCTAAAGAAGAACCAAAGAAACTGGCAACAGAACAAAAATTAAAGAAACTTCATGAAAAAGAGAAAGTAAGAAAGCCTTCTAAGGAAGAGGACTTTCTACCCTCTAAGAAAGAGGAACATGTGCAAAAACCTTCAAAAGAAAAGAAGGAAATAAAGAAATATTCTGAAGTCAAAACCAAACCCTCCAAGAATGCAACTCCTCTAACAGGAGAGGAAGATAAAGAAGTGAAGAAACGTCTGAAAGAACCTGAGGCAAAGCAACCACTTAAGGAAAAGGAAACAGTAAAGAAACTGTCCAAAGAAGAAAGGGAATCAGAGGCATTATCTAAAGAGGAAATCAAATCAGAGAAAGTTTCAAAGGAGGATAAGCAAGTGAAGAAACCTCCTAAAGAAGCAAAGGCACCATATAAAGAGGAAACTAAAACAAAGAAGCTTTCAAGTGAAGAAAAGAAAACAAAGGAACAACCTAAACAAGAACCAACAAAACCAGCTAAAGAAGAAATAAAAACAGAGGTTTCAAAGGAGAAAATCCAAGTGAAGAAACAACCTAAAGAACAAGAACACACAAAACTACCAGAAGAAAAAATCAAAAGGGAGGTTTCAAAAGAGGAAAAACAAGTGAAGGAACCAAAAGAACTAGAACCAGCAAAACCACCCAAAGAGAAAGAAGTTAAGAAACCTTCCAAAGAATCAAAGGAACCAAGGGCACCATCTAAAGAGGAAACTAAAACAAAGAAAGAAGACAAACAAGAACAACAACCAATAAAAGCAGCTAAAGAAGAAATAAAAACAGAAGTTTCAAAGGAGGAAAAAGAAGTGAAGAAACCTAAAGAACTAGAACCAGCAAAACCCCATAAAGAAGAGAAAGAAGTTAAGAAACCTCCCAAAGAATCAAAGGAACCAAAGACACCATCTAAGGAGGAAACTAAAACAAAGAAGGAAGACAAACAAGAACAACAACCAATAAAAGCAGCTAAAGAAGAAATAAAAACAGAGGTTTCAAAGGAGGAAAAAGAAGTGAAGAAACCCAAAGAACTAGAACCAGCAAAACCACCCAAAGAAGGGAAAGAAGTTAAGAAACCTCCCAAAGAATCACATGCACCATATAAAGAGGAAACTAAAACAAAGGTTTCAAAGGAAGAAAAGAAAACAAAGGAACAACCTAAACAAGAACCAACTAAAACATCTAAGGAAGAAATCAAAACTGATGTGTATTCAAAGGACAAAAAACATGTTAAGACACAACCTAAAGAACAAGAACCAACAAAACCAGCTAAAGAAGAAATAAAAACAGAGGTTTCAAAGGAGAAAATCCAAGTAACGAAACAACCTAAAGAACAAGAACCCACAAAACTGCCAGAAGAAGAAATCAAAAGGGAGGTTTCAAAAGAGGAAAAACCAGTTGAGAAACTGAAAGAACTAGAACCAGCAAAACCACCAAAAGAAGAGAAAGAAGTTAAGAAACATTCAAAAGAATCAAAGGAACAAAAGGCACCATCTAAAGAAGAAACTAAGACAAAGAAGGAAGACAAACAACCCCCTAAAGAAGAGAAAGAAGTGAAGAAACCTCCCAAAGAAGCAAAGGCACCATATAAAGAGGAAACTAAAACAAAGAAGGTTTCAAAGGAAGAAAAGCAAACAAAGGAACAACCAAAACAAGAACCAATTAAGCCATCTAAGAAAGAAATCAAAACTGATACATTTTCAAAGGATGAAAAACAAGGTAAGATACAACCTAAAGAACATGATCCAACAAAACTGCCAGTAGAAGAAATCAAAAGGCAAGTTTCAAAGGACGTAAAACAACTGAGGAAACCTGAAGAACTAGAACCAACAAAACTACCCAAAGAAGAGATAGAAGTTAAGAAACCTTCCAAAGAAGCAAAGGCACAATCTAAAGAGGAAACTAAAAGAGAGAAGGCTTCAGTTGAAGAAAAACAGATGAAGACGGAAACTAGAGTAGAAACTAAAGAACACAAACTGAGAAAACCAATTAAAGAAGAGACGGGAGTACAGAAACCATCCAAAGACCAGAGGAAAATTAAAGAAGACTTTGATACTTTGATAAGCAAACTTCCTGTGAGGATAGGAAGTGGTACGAGGATTCCAAAAGCAGAGGAGAAAACAAGGAAACAAGGACTTCTCAAAAAACAAGACACTAAGACAGGTATGTTGACAATGGTAGGATCAAAGAGAGTTAAGGACTTGATGCCCACCAGCCATACTAAGAATGAATTGTGGTGATGTTGCATGACACATGAGACTAAATGAATGAACAATTCCAAATTCTATATGGTTTTCAACAATTCCACCATACTTATCTGGACTGGTCACATCCTGTTTTATTCAGACGATGAATCCAAGAAGTCTCCAAAAATGATTGGGCTTGTCAGGAAAACTACAGTATCTTCTTTTAAAAAGGAGCACCTCAATGTTACAGGTAGGGTAATAGAGACTTCACAATTAATGTATTGACCTATGATGTAGGTAATATAACCAAAAGGGTTTTTATGTTGTAATATTGTGATTTCATTTAATTTATTGTGTACTGTGTATTGTGTCATCATTTTATACGGGGGTATTCAGACATGCTGAAACAGGATGAGAAGAAAGAGAGACAATTGGAACTTCTGAGAAATGAAACAGTTCTTGGTGGACTCAAAAAAGGTATGCAAACAAATCAGAGGCACATGGATTACTGAAAAAAATAAACTAGTCAAATGCTAGTTGAAGATAAGAAATTCCACTTTTATTATTATGAATGAAAAGATATTTCAATTTTCAGAAGATGGACTGAAGAAGCCTATCAGCATGGTAAAAGCTGACACAAAGAAAGCAGTTGGTACCCCTAAAAGGTCACACCTTAACCTCACAAAAACAGGTATGAAATAGCTAACAGCTTTTACCTCTAATGATGTAGGCTGATTTGGTTTATCATAAATAGCTCCAGTGAAATGTTCTCAATCAAGAGCTTTCCATTTTGATTTTCTCAATCAAAATGCAAAGCTCTTACAGAGGAGGCTCTGAAACTACAGACTCTTTTGAATCTAAAAGTAATCATGTATTATTGGCTAGAAGTGTTAATTCCAATTTATTAAAAAAAATAAAAACACTGGTAAGATCAGTCAAAGAAAAGGCATACAATAAGATTCCAAATTGTAAAACATAAGGGCGTCATGGTGTCAAAAATATCTTAGCATAAAGAAAGTAATTTAACATAAAGTGTTACTTGTATATATTTCCTATGTATATGTATGAAGTCCTGGTTAAAAATCTAACTTAAAAACTCAGGCTTATTAGGTTTTTAAGTTTTGAAATTCCATTTGTTTAACCCTAGAAGAAAAGATTTCCAAAGACCTCAAGGAGACAACCAAAGCAGTCCATGCCAGGAAAGGTACCACTATGATCTTGGTGTTGGCTGTTTCTTTGCTGTCAAACCACCTAAAATATGAATGTACCATTTCTGTATAAAATTATCTAAAAATGACATATAGACTATAGATTTTCATTATATATTTTGTTGAGTTGTGTACAGACATTATCCAAATTGTTTCCACCAATGTACGTAAGTACATTTGAAAGTAATCTAGTATATTTCAAGTATGCTTACACTTAAAGTAAGTGACTATAAGCATATAATATATGCTTATAATTTACTACGATGTTCTATTTGGCCAAGTGTCTCATGCCAGACATCAGGCTATTGCAGTATTTTCATAGTGTTTGAATATACTTTACTTGAGCGGCTACCTATTTTATTTTTTTTATACATCCGAGACAATGGCAATCTGTGATCAATAGTTTCCCATTCATAGACTTCATATTGCTACATTGTCCACAACTCCCGTGCAAATACATGAACATGTACAGCAAGAAATAGAGATTCCGTAGTCTGCCTTGCACATGGCCTTGCATCGCCACAAATACAGCCACAATCACTACCCAGCCCAGCATCGGCATGCTTAAAATCACTGAGTGCTACAAGGGAGCATCCAGTTTTTCTCGACACAACGGTCTGAATTGTCCGAAAGATTCAACGTTACCCATAGTATCTTCCCACTGAGTTCATTTGATGTTCACTCCTGTTTAAAGTTTTACATTCACTTATTTTCACATTGTAAACTGAGCATGACTGGTACCATAGTTTATTTCTAAGCCTTTATACTGTAATGGTTTTTCAGCAGTGGAGACTTCTAAGGAGCCAGGGGAACCAAAAGACAAAGCCAAGCCATCAAAGAAAGGTAAGGTGCTAAACTTCAGGCTCACTTGATGAAGCTGAGTGTGGTTGGGATGGCATCATATGAAAGGGACATAAAATAATTAATGTTGCATGTCAAAAGCCATGCAATACAAGAGCATAGTTATTTAGGATCAAGATCTATTCCCTGCTCAGAAATAAAAAAAAAAGTTCCTTGCTGTGAATTTGTTCAATCCATGTACTCTTGTTTCTTCTGTTTATACAGAGGTTGAAGTATTCATGTCATAATTAAAAAATATAATCATTTCATTTTTAGATGCTAAGCTCACCAAAGACAAATTGAAACCTGCTCATACAAAGAAGGGTAATTATATTATTAAATGTCATAAATACTTAACTCACTTAACCCTAACTTTTAAATTCAATTGTTTAATGCAGCACCATTTTTGACAAATATAAACATCTTACATATTTAGATGCTGAAGTTGACAAAGAGAATAAAACTCCTTTGAAGAAAGGTATGCATTTTTTGCTTTAAAAGAGTTATATGGAAGACGTTTACTGAACACACGTGATAAAATGACCATAATATGTGATCAGACCACGTCCTGTTTTGTAAAGGTTCCATGACCAGAGCCCAGCTCAAACACAGGGACGTCAGTTGGTTGTAGTTGAAAGATGGAGGCAGCTTAGAGCCCAGAGGAGTTCAAGAGTGTGGGACTCTTAGGCTCATGTTCATTTAGTGGCCTTAACCTCGCCACCTGCACAAGCTTTACATCTGGGGAGGAGGGGGTGGGTGGAGACAACTCTCCAATATTGTGAATATAATGCAGAGGTTGCTTCAGTTTTGCAGTACAATATAATTTGACATTTTCCTCAAGCAAAGTGATGAAAGCCATAGAGGTTTTGGAAACTGGATTGAAATTGCTGGAGACCCATGACGTTGATCCAGTTAAAGTTTTTCATCTTCACTATTGTGTTGAAGAGTAACTGCAACAGAAGTGTGAAACAGCGGAGCATAACTGTTTTTGTTAGGTTAATATATGAGGCCACCATGGTCAAGTCAGTTGTACTTCAGAACATTGTGAACAGTCTGAATGTGGTTGTTTCTGCATGTAATTAACAACAAAATATGCACATTGGTTTTTTAGGCAAAACAATGTGAAATAATAAGATGCTTGCACTAACGTGGTCTCGGGAACAACATGCTCAGTTGTAGGGACCCCAGTGAATGTGTTATAGTGAAGGTTACGTAGTGCCTTTAAGTGATTCATAAAATGTGTCGACGCTTTTTTTTATTGTTTGAATGAAGTTAAAGCTATGCATTACTGAATGATTTTTGTGATGATTTCATCTATAAAGAGAATGTTTTTTCCTGATTTATAATATGGTTTCTTTAAGCAGAGAAAGAAGCGACCAAATCAGCTATACCTACAAAAGGTTAGTGTGTGAAAACATTTTCTCATTGTTGCACGCTTGGCACACTTTAAACATAATTAAATCAAACATTATGCAAAGCATATGTGGCTACATCCAGAGGTGTTTAATTTAATAAAGACATGTGTTATGTGTTTGTTTCAGAAACTGGGCTTGCAAAGGAAAAACCCAAAGCAATGCCATCAAAGATAGGTACCTTTTGTCAGTTTGTCACAATTCCTTGTGAAAAATCCAAACTACATCTCAGCATAATTAATCTAGTAGATCTACAATATACCTTCAAATGTGACTTCAACTGTTATGTATATATTTTTTCGATATTGACAGAGGTTGAAGCTCTGCACAAAAATGCCACAGATGCAACAAAGAAGCAGACGAAGGCTATGCAACTGAAAAAAGGTAAATTAGGTTTGCTGGGTATTTTAAAGTGATGGTTCAGAGTAAAATTCACCCTGAGGTAATTTCCACCAATAATCCAGCCAAATACCCCCTCAGATG
>JAOPUI010000111.1:9696955-9717578 GCA_027123135.1 Urophycis floridana | reverse complement strand
TATATATATAGTATAGTACAGTATATAGTATATATATTATACATAATACAACTGCTCATTCTCTGTGTCTGCCGGAAACCATAGCCACGACATTTCGCTGCCAAAAATCACTCTGTTTCTTGTGCAATTACAATAAAGTGAAGTTGTGTTGAGTTGAGTTGAAGTACTGATATATAAGTACTGATATATAAGTACTGATGAGTACTGTTGCATCACCTCATCGGTGAGAGGCCGCAGGTCCTGACAGGTCTGCAGGATGCCCTGGATGATGGCCACTGTGTCCCCCAGTGTCTCCATCTCCTGCAAGGAGTTGAACACCCGCACTGCCTCGTCCTGTAGGCTGGCATAGCCCTGCTTCCTCTGGACTGCACCATGCAATAAAACAAACACACCCAAACACTTTGGTTTTTGTTTGGGTTTAAGTGATGGAAAGAACAACAAACCATGATGGTATTGTAACAAATTGAGACTGATTACAACAACTAAGCGAAGCCATTCTCATGGCCTGTCCTTGTGTCCTGGCGAGTCTGTTCTGAGCAGGGAGGAGGCTACGTACGGCTGGTCACCTCTCCGTAGGGTAAGGGCAGCAGTGGGGAATGCAGGGGGTGCTGAGTGTATCTCAGGATGGGGTTCCTCCTGTACATCTGCTCCACCAGTTCTGGGTTCACACTGTTTTCCTGAAAGCACACAAGTTAAAATTTCTGTTTGATAGATTATCATGAAATGTGTACATTATTTACAACTTGAACATACTACAGAGATAATGGCATGTGTGTGTGTGTGTGTGTGTATGCGTGTGTGCTGGGTTCAAGTGTATGTGTGTGTGTTTATATGTGCATGTTTTCAGATGCATGTGTGTGTTACCCTGATGTCTCTGATGAGCTGCAGCGAGGGGGTCTCTATGGGGGTCTTGCTGTCTATGACTCCTTGTAAGGCTGCCGTCCATCTGATGGCTTCGTTCAGCATCTTGGTGTACAGGCGGTACGAGTGCTTCCTGCCGTGCACGATGATGTTCCAGTAGCCTGCACACAGAGACACACACCATTACTCACTGCTTGTGTTTGTTCACCTGACGACCCGCTCTGTCCACTGAGCTACTGAGCTCTCTCCACCCACCTGCCTCTCTCTTTGTCTCTCTCTCTCTCTCTCTCTCCACCCACCTGCCACTCTCTGTCTCACTCTGCACCCACCTGTCTCTCTCTATGTCTCTCTCTCTCTGCACCCACCTGTCTCTCTCTATGTCTCTCTCTCTGCACCCACCTGACTCTCTCTATCTCTCTCTCTCTCTCTGCACCCACCTGTCTCTCTCTATGTCTCTCTCTCTCTGCACCCACCTGTCTCTCGGTGTACTCTCTCATCCGGCTGGACGACGGAGCAGAGGGAGTTCAGCACCAGAGTTCCCATCTTGGAGGAGTTGCGTTCAGAGCTCTTGTAGTAGTCCAGGGAGTTGTGCGTCAGCACGAACCAGCGCTTCTTCAGCTTCAGGGAGGTGCTCTTGGCATTCGTCTTCATCTCCTTTTGCAGCCAGCCTGCAGGATTAGGGAGAGATAGGATATGTAAAGTGTACTTAACTTAACATTTTTCAGTTTGACTTTACTTATTAAGTGCCTTAAAAGTGCCCTACAAATGATTTTACAGTGCACACACAAATATTTACGCAGACAGATTAGAGCACAATTAAAATGAACAGAAATGAAGTACAGAAAATACTAAAAAGAATACATAAAGTGCATTAGGACAATCAAGTGAAAAAATAGTTGTGTATTTTTAAAACACCAACTGACTCAGCTGATGTCAGAGTTACAGAGAAGGTTGGTGTGATATAATTGTAGCCTGTTATACAATCTATATTGATATGGCCATAGACTGGACTAAAGTCCAGCTAGGCTGGCAATGGATGTGTGGTTGGGCACCTAATGACCTACTGAATGGGTTTCTTTCAGTCCATACTACATTCTTCTAACCAAATGAATTGGGGGATGTAAGGTTGTAGTTTCCAGTTTGTCCATTAGACGGTGGGAGTTCTAAGGGTCCATAAAATGGTCACATTAATCCAGGAACACTGGACATGACCCTCCTGGTCCTCCCTACCCCGGACCAGGAACTCCTGGCCGTCAGTCTTGCCGTCTCCTTTGGGTTTCTGCAGCAGGCTGATCCAGTGGTGCATCTCCTCTGGCGTGTCTGTGTTGCAGTGGATCACGCGGTTCGCCGTGATGATCACAAAGGAGTTTGGGCTGCGGACCACAAACAGAGAGCCTGTTAGTCCTCTGAGTCAGGATCACTGTACCATGGATCACTGTACCATGGCCTCCCCAACACCCTGCTGCTCTTCATTCATTCATGTATTCATTGATTTACCGATCAGGGTTGTCCGACGCACACACAGAGTCAATCAGACCCACGTCCAGAGTGCCCTAGACAAAGAAAGTGAATACATGAATTAACAAAGTGCACCATACAGTTTACATCGTGCATATAACATCTAGAAAATGTCGTTCCAAGCAAGGAATTACTTGTGCATAGGAATGTCCGTAATCATTGAGTTAAATGTAGTTGAGGTGGGGATTGAACCGCCAACCTTTTGGTTGTGGAACCCTCACTCTACCACTGAGCTATGCCGCCCAGTTGACAGCAGGAAAGCACTTAGTGGAGTCAAACATAACAATGGAAAGCTAGGCTCAATGGTATCTCTTTTTGAATTTTTAATCACAAATATCTCAAAAAGTGTAAAGTTTACACAAATGAAAAAACATAGCACAGCTATCCAGAAGTAGTCCTTTGTAATGCAGTTTGAATTAAATCTGGTGTGAAGAAGAAGAAGACATATATTATATGCACAAGAAAAATATTATAAAAGTATAATTATAATTATTGAGGATTTTACTGTTTTAACAGCGAAATATGGTGAGATACTGACCACAGCATTCTTAGGGTTGGCTTGCTCATGGGACATGTCAAGGAGTTGCTCTGGGGTGCACACCCGCACCTTACTGAGCACATTGAACCATCCACTGCAGAGAGAGAGAGAGAGAGAGAGAGAGAGAGAGAGAGAGAGAATGATATAACTAGAGTTACATTCAGTTCTGTGAGATCATTTAGAAGTAGCCACTCTTCTCTCTCCACACCTGGCATCCTCTGGAGACTCAGCAAACACCTGGTAGGTCCTCTCATCCGTCACAATGTTCAGTGCGTTCTCCTTCTCTCGGTTGTCCACGATCTCCCTGTTAAACCATTGTTCAATATCACAACTCAAGATCACATTACCATCTCTGCTGATCAGCTGTGGTTGATTTGTGTAATCATAAATGTCATTGCAATACAGAACATAAGTACTTCAAGTTTGTTTGACAATATAGGATCTGAAATATTAAGTAATAAAATTAATGTTATTAATAACAAAATAGTCTTTTTGTCCAGGTGAAAGTAGATAGAAATTACAAAACAGCACAATAATAATGACACAATCAAGTTTCAACTAGCTTTAAAAGCCACAATCCACAATTCAAGTAAGGTGGTGGCTAAATGAGCAGGGAACAGGGAACAGGGTCTTGTGTGTTATATAAGCGAGGTAAAATTGGTCGTGTAGGTTCTTCGTCTACAACAAAGCCATGTCAAATAGATGTAAGACAGGGAACATGACATGGGTATGACATGGGCTCTTACTTTGCCGCCCGAATATCAATGGTCCCCTTCAGCTTCTCCTCGCTGTCATTCTCAAAGTACATCAGCTTGTTGTCCCTCAGCACAAACCACCGCATCTTCCAGTTCCTGGAACAGAAGCAGACATTGTTACAACAATTCAATGGATTATCATAAAAGGGTGTGTGGTATCTAATACACTCAGATTGCAATAAAGTAAATGCAACGTCAATGTTAGTTGCTAGTCTTTGTGAATACTTTTAAGAATTGTTAACAAAGTAGAGGAATGTCAACAAGAAAACCTCAGGTCTTGAGCAGGTAGGAGCTTACTGTTCTGATCAAGGGCACTTTGGTGAAGATGAACATTGACTGCATAAAGGAATTGTTAAGGGAAGAAAGCCACCAGCATGCATGAACGATGATCCTTGTTTCCTATAAACCATGCAGAGTGCAGGCTCTAACTATGGAACAACAAGACATGTTTGGTTGCTTCAGGCATACCTTTATGTCGGTGACCACACACACAAACACCAACTTTTGAATAAGCGTGTTTTCCAAAAACAGAAACAACAAATGCTCTCGTCCAAAATGTATCCATTGCTCAACGCAAAAAATATGCATTCTTTACTGTGTTTTTTCCATGAAAGGCTGTGTAGGTGAGATTTAACAGTTATTATTTGAATGTAATTTATCAGAAATGGCCTAGCCACGCATCAGCTATAAATGAGTGAAATCTGTTTAGGGCTGACTGCTCCTGCCTCTGTATGAGCCAAAGTGGATTTTAGAATCCCGGCTAATGTCTAACAATCAGGGAATCTGTTCCTTGATATGTTTGGGGTGTCCATCCTATCTGTCGACAGCTGCGTGAAATGCAACACATCTCAATGGCGGAGAAACAGAGGGAGGGAGCAGAGAGGGAGTCAACGTTTTTCTGTTCAGTTTCAAAATCTTGCTCTCCTCTATTGTCTTCTGGAATCTCAAATACACCACCTAACACCAACAAATACACCACCTAACACCAACAAATACACCACCTAACACCAACAAATACACCACCTAACACCAACAAACCAAAACAACCTAGCATGCAGTGTTGGCCTTAGCAAGCTGGCTGTAGCCAGTAACTACTACAACAACCTGCGTGAGAGGGTGGACAGGCCTCCTCCCTTCTTGTACAGCCAGCCTGACTTCAGGGACTCCTGTTTGGAGCGGAACCACATGAACGTCTCGTCCTTCAGCACACACCAGCGCCTCCTCCAGGGGATCATCAGACCAGCTGGGGGGAAGAGAAGTGGAAGATCATCAAGAGCGCTACCTTCTTGCCTTTTCTTACAAGGAAAATGTATGATTTGGTTGAACTACAAAAAGTCTGGGACATACAATCATACATTGATCATACATTTGTGGGGTTCCATCCTTGTGGGGACCCTCTGGTTAGTGGACGACCCGCTCTATCCCCTGAGCTACTGCCACCCCCAATTCACAATTTAGTAGTCATCCATATTAATATACCTTTGTCCTTGTTGAGAATCTTAACATAAGCGATGATTTAACTTTTTTTTTGTATTATTTTGTCAAAATGTTTACTATAATCTGGCAGCTTTTGCACTCTTAGTCATCCCCGGAAGGATGTGTTCCTCAAAGTTTCCTTTCTCCATTGAAGTACTTGTGGAGTTTTCCTTGGCCCTTATGAGGTCTTTCAAGAAGGCAGTGCTGTCTGAATCTGGCATTCTGAGACACAAGAAATACTAAACAGAGGATATAGGACTGGTCACCCTTCATGTAAAGGCAGCTGTGAAAGTATACAAGACTAAACAGAGGATGTAGGACTGGTCACCCTTCATGTAGAGGTAGCTGTGAAAGTATACAAGACTAAACAGAGGATGTAGGACTGGTCACCCTTCATGTAGAGGTAGCTGTGAAAGTAAGGCGGTCCGTTTCCGTTGAGGATGCTGACTCGGCTGCCGTTGGTCACCTCCTCATCGGTGTCCAGCAAGCCGTCATGCTCATCGTCGCTGTCACCGTACTGGAAAAGATACAGATCATATTGAATCCTTGTTTTCATCTCAACATGCAAAATCAAGAGAAACCCATCATGGCAACATCCTTTACATAGGTGGAAATCAAGTTTCATAAACAAGCTAAATATTCTCAATATGTATATACTGTATATGTTCCTTGTCCTCTACAGTAGAACATATTTTTGAGCAATTATCCAATAATAACAAATGGATAGCCAGCCGCAAGATAAAATACCTCAAATATCACATCACAACATTTACATAAGGCATTTACATTAGAGATATGACTCATGTACATGTACATGTGAGGACCATCCATGTGTGTGAGGACCATCCCTGTGTGTGTGAGGACCATCCCTGTGTGTGTGTGTGGACCATCTCTGTGTGTGTGAGGACCATCCCTGTGTGTGTGAGGACCATCCTTGTGTGTGAGGACCATCTGTGTGTGTGAGGACCATCCCTGTGTGTGAGGACCATCCTTTTGTGTGTGAGGACCATCCCTGTGTGTGAGGACCATCCTTTTGTGTGTGAGGACCATCCCTGTGTGTGTGAGGACCATCGCTGTGTGTGTGAGGACCATCTCTGTGTGTGTGAGGACCATCCCTGTGTGTGAGGACCATCCCTGTGTGTGTGAGGACCATCCCTGTGTGTGTGAGGACCATCTCTGTGTGTGTGAGGACCATCCCTGTGTGTGAGGACCATCCCTGTGTGTGTGTGAGGACCATCCCTGTGTGTGAGGACCATCCCTGTGTGTGTGTGAGGACCATCCCTGTGTGTGCGAGGACCATCTGTGTGTGTGAGGACCATCCCTGTGTGTGTGAGGACCATCGCTGTGTGTGTGAGGACCATCCCTGTGTGTGAGGACCATCCCTGTGTGTGTGAGGACCATCCCTGTGTGTGAGGACCATCCCTGTGTGTGAGGACCATCCCTGTGTGTGTGAGGACCATCCCTGTGTGTGTGGAAGATGAGTGTCCATGCAGAGAAGGTGCATGTGTGTCCTCACTGAGTCGGAGCTGCCGCGGTGCGAGTCCACGCTGGCGTTGGTACACGTCGACTTCCTAGCTTGCTCCTCGTCCGTCGGGGCCGCGCTGCCGCGGTTGCTTCCGGATACAGAACTGTCATCGCCGGCGGTCACAGAACCGTCTTCCTCCTCCTGGTCGTAGTCGGACTCGGTGTCGGCAGGCATGCTGTAGATGGGCTCCTCCACGTCGCCCAGACTTTCCACGATGCTCACCTTCCTCCCCACCTCCGTCTTCACAGAATCTTTCTTCTCGTCATCTCCCTTGCTTGGAGGTGCGGATGTCGGTGGAAGAGGAGGAGGTGGAGGAGGCGGAGGAGGTGCAGGAGTGCCGGATCCATCTCCCGGTGGTGGGAGTGTGGGTGGAGGAGGGGGGATGCCGGCTGCGGGGGCAACCATGTCGCCCACAGGTGAGGGAGCAGAGGCCAGGGTGCCCTCTGCAAAAGCAGGTGGAGGAGGGGGAAGGTGAGCGAAGATCTCCTGGTCTAGGGGAGCATCGCTCTCGGCCGGAGGGGGGAAGTCTGGGAGGGGGATGCACTCCTCCTCAGCGTGGAAACCCTCGTCCACCTCCTCCTCTTTGGGTGTGGCCGTGGCAGCACCTGCCTCCCCTGGAGCTGGCTTCACCTACAGGACATGGATGGAGTGAGGACTCAGTCAGAGATGTGTTCCCAAAATACTATTCCAAGGAAACCAGTCATTCACTGAAAACATTGCATAATATGTGCCTCTTTATAAACAATGGCATCACCACCAAGAGTATTTATCAAATCCTATGTACAAGATGGTCTCAAGTTTGTTTGGCTTACAGCTGGGACACACTGCCTGGCGTTAAGATGGTCAGCACCCATGTGACAGAGAGCAGCCACACTGGCTGAGTAGCGTTTATTTTTTCTGCAAGAAGCATGTGTTTCTTTGATTGTTTCAATGCCTATTTCTGTAGAATATGTTGACTCTCAATGTACAAAGATAGGGCTGATAGGCAGCAGAGACGTAGCAGAGATGTAGTAGAGACACAGGCAGTGTGTTCCAGGCATTAGAAAGGTATATTTATAGGAAATATACATTTACATTCCACATTCCTGTCATGCAACTTCTTCTGTAACTTGAAGAACATTTGATTGACTTGTATCAGTGTTAGCAAGTTATTGAATTTAACAAGACAGCTGAGACAGGCAGGCAGGCAGACAGGTATACAGACAGACAGACAGACAGACGGATCACCTCAGCATCAGGTGCCCGGTGCTCCACATCCGCCAGGGCTGCGTCCAGACCTCCAAAGTTGAGGAGGTCGATGAGCTCCGTGGCCTTGCGGGACGCCTCCTTCTTCATGCGCTTGATCTCGGCGTCCCTGCGGAGCTGCAGCTCCTGCTTGGAGGACTCACACAGCTGAGACACGCCGTCCTCACGCTTCTTCTGCAGCCGCTCGATCTCCCGCTCCAGCTTCAGGATCTCCTCCATCTGACGGGTCTCCACCTGAACATGAGGGTGGTGTTTATTTGATCAATATCACTGATGTGTCAAAGGGTAATGAACTAGTGCTGCTTGGAGACACAACTCAAACTGGGAGGTATGAGGAGCAAAGTAAAGCCTGTAAGTCTAAAATTATTACATTTTTGGAAAATCTCACAAACAGCAAAATAAACCATCAGCGAGTTGATACTATAATGAGTATAACTCATATTTTGTGCTTGGGTTTTATTGTGAATTTTGATGTGAATTTATCTCAATGTACTATTGATCTCTTAGTGTAGTTATAGCTACAGCTCAACATCCTGACGTCGCCACACTCACTGTTGATTCCTCTTCCTTTTCCGCTCCCTTTCCAGCCCCTTCCTGCTTCCTTTCTTCTCCTCCTCCTGCTGCATCTGTCTTTGCCTCGGCCTGCTGCTTTGTCTTCATCTTCTCTTCCTCCTCCCGTGTTTTGGTCCTCCTCTCCTCTCTGAGCTTGCGGACGCGGCTGCGAGCCACCTGACCCCTCCTGTGCTTCTGCAGCACCAGGGCTGCCCTGCGCTGCTTCAGGAACCTCTGGTGCAGGATGTGCTTGCGGAAGTGCTTTTGTAGCGTGACCACGCTCCTGCGGACCTGGCCGAAGCGCTTCCTGCAGAACAGGGAAACGGAAAGGGGTAACGCCAGTTCTGACAGCGAGCCGGGCAACAAATATGGCAAAGCTGGCAGCTTTGGTTTGTTCTCCCCTTTTTTCATCTTCAAGTTTTGCTCTTACATCATAGAAAATAGGTTCGACAACATGAACATTTCCCTCTCAAATGTATGTGATTCTGAGGTAGAATTCAAAATTAACTGATGTTCTTGTACTGTTCTAGTGTTCATTCACATGTTAAGCATCTTGCATTCTGCAACAGGAAAAGTGCTCTGTCAGTAAGACATTTTTGAAACAATCGTGTTTTTTTCATGTTAAAACGTTCTTACTTGGCAGAATAGGTGAGTAGGTGGGCGCGGATCACCATGGCCGCTTGCCTTCGCACCTCATCGCGGTCCTTCTCCAGATGCTGCTCTAAGGACTCCTTCATGAACACCTGAAGGGCACACGACAAAGGGGAGGTTAAACATAAAGAAATATGAACGCAAAAAAAAGTTTAATTGGCCTCATTCACCTAGCGGCCATGTTGTTTCCATATTGGTTATAAACATTAGCTAAAGCAGAATTCCACATTCAGCTCCTTTTACCAGCTAGCATACAACTAAGATGGCTAGGTGAATAAGGCCCATAGGTAGATGGGTTTCATGGACAAGACGGCTACTTTGTGAATTCTTACTTTGGTCTTGCCGATCTGCCACTCTTTTTTAGACTTGTCATATTTAGTCAGAAGGTCTATGTTCTTTTTCTTGTCGTCTCTGACTGCAGACACCTTGTCCTTGGAGATGATCTTATACCTGTGAGACAGAGAGACGCAGATCATGCATGTACACACATGGAAGGAGACAGCGAGATGAGGCGTCCAATGGTTGGGAACACACACCGTGAGAAGAAGTCCATGAAGGTCCTGCGAACAGGGAATCCAGCACGACGGATCTTCACCGTCTCCAACATCCCAGAATACCTCAACTGATTTATGACCACTTCTGGGTCAAAAACATTCGGATTCTTTTGGGTGAAAAAAAAATGCAAAAACAAACGTTATCGACTTTTAAATATCACTGTGACAATCCATTGGAAAACATATTGAAGATATCTAGTGCTTTTTCTTGGTATCCACCACAACAAGTAAGAAAGGATAGTGAGGTGAGAAGGCAGACCAACCTTCTCCATGTTTGGTTTGATGCAGCGGATGAAGAAAGGGTTGGACACGCTCAGAGTGGCCATGAGAGAATGGAGGGAGTCCTGGAGAGTAAGTAACAAGAACATCATTCAGTGATTCATGTGCACTGCAAAACTAATCCTCTTCTTCATCAGTCAGAGATTATCCCCATGGTGATATCAGTTATGTAGTACATCAATGTTGCTCTGTATTTCAGTCCTAGGCCTCTTTTGTGATGAAGAAATCAGACATTTCATTGAATCTATTTATAGATTTGCATTGTATTTATTTTGTATCCAAATAACAAATCGGAAACAAGATAAACAATCTTTGTCAAGTGATTGTCACGTAAATTGTGTGTGTGCACTAGGGCTGTCAACGAATATTCAAAATTTGAATATTTATTCGAAATGTGTTTAAAAAGAAGGTGAAAGGTGAAAATGAATATTGGAATGTGGAAAAACACAGCCACGGCGCATTCTATCTGTTTTGTAAGTGTTTGCGAGCGGGGAGCAAGAGAGAGAGAGAGAGAGCGAGTGAGTGAGAGAGAGTGAGGTCTGTGTTCTTGGACATTAGTTCATTGACTTGTTTTTGTGAAGGTAATATGTTGCCAAATATGTTTAAACTTAAATAACCAACCTATACAAGTAGTTATGTCTCGTTGTATTAGTTTGCCCTGTTATTGACGTAATGCACGTCATTGACATAATACGCAAATGCAGATATTCGAATATTCAACATTTTTTAGCAATTTTGACAGCCCTAGTGTGCACCTAATTGAGTGTGTGAGTGAGTGTGTTTACGTGTGTCTGTGCATGTGTGCACATGATTGTGTGTGTGTGTGCTCATGCACATGTGTGTGTGTGTGTGTGTGTGTGTGTGTGTGTATGAGTGCATGCGTGTGTGTGGGTGTGTGTGCCGGTGTGGTCTCCTGCATTTTCAGTGTATTTTTCTGACCCTGAACTGAGAGCTGACGGTTGGCTTGCGTCTGGCTGTGCCCATTTTCAGAGTCTCCTCGTTGTTCCTGCTGCCAACCTTCTCAAACAAGTCATAGATGAAGTCCAGCCTGGACAGAGAAGGAAACCTTTAGCATTATTATCTTCCAACGGAGCCTGCTCAATGTCTAGAGCCTCACTGGGCATCCTTGAGCAAGACGCCTCCTCCTCCCTGCTCCTTAATGACATGGATCTGTGTCATTGTAATTCGCTTTGGGTCTGCTGCATGCCTCAACAGAATATCTGCTGCCATCAATTCCTTCCTCATCCCCATGCATCTTGTCTTTATTCACTGGTCCATAGTAGAATGTTTCAAAAGGTAAAGTGTATCTCAACTGACATAGAGGTTTAAAAGGTATTGACTTTATTATACTTTACTGTACCTGCTGTCTTTGAGCATATTGAGTATGTCGTCTCTGAAAGTGTCTCTGTTCTTCTCCAGGATCCCTCGGACATCATACAGAACCTAACAAAGTCACACAGAAACACACTTCTACATCCAGCCCTCACCCTTCAGCAGGCTGTTATGGACTTTATTAACATGGACTTTAACTCACCTCCCCAGCATAATGTTGACTTTATTAACATGGACTTTAACTCACCTCCCCAGCATAATGTTTGATGTTATGGACTTTATTAACATGGACTTTAACTCACCTCCCCAGCATAATGTTTGATGCCAAACTGATGGTCTGCAAGACGGGGCTTCACATAGTAGGGATTGGTCTGCAGAAACATAATAACTGTGATTCAATACTACTACTATAATAACTACAATAGTACTACTACTACTACTACTACTACTGCTACTACCACTACTACTACTACTAATACTGCTACTACTACTACTGCTATTACTACTACTGCTAAAACTACTACTACTGCTACCACTACTAATACCACTACTACTGCTCCTGCTACTTGTACTATTAATATAATAATATAGTTATAATAACATACTACCACTGCTATCTACAGCTGGAGTATTGATATACTAATACTACTGCTACTACTAGAGTAATAAATGACGACTACTGCGACTACTATTACAAGAGTAAGAATATACTATAATGCACAACTATTATATACAACTTAGAATAGCCAGATTTGTTTGATAGATTCTCAGCAGGAATACATCATGTATAACCCCTTCTCAAACTCAGTGTTTGACAAGCGATTATTTCTACTGTTATTTCTACAGAGAAATGTGGACCATCTTACAGAGTGTCTGCTGTGCAGCTTCTCCAGCAGGGTGAAGTCTGTTCCCTTAGGAAAGCGGCTCTCCTCATTGACCAGAGCCAGCATGCCCAGTTTCTACCACACACACACACACACACACATATGCACACACACACACACGTTAATCAGGTTCATGTGCTATTTTTATTTTTAACAGATACAAAACACATCAACTATCTGACGACAATAACCCTTTAAGCCACATGTGTCAAACTCAAGGCCCGCAGGCCAAATCCGGCCCGCCACATCATTATATGTGGCCCACGAGAGCTTAGAAGGCATATACTGCTTCACAGTGTACCGTAGAGCGGCCATCAACTACATCTCCCACAATGCATTTCAATGTTGTGATCTGCAAATCCTGCCACTAGATTGCAGTGGTTCCAATGCTTCCATTTGTACATGGATATAAATGGATGTACAATATTTGTTCACTGTAATAAATAACAACCAAAAGCAGAGACAGTTACTTAAATGTATATATAGTCTTACAGTTACAACCGGCCCTTTGAGGGCAACCATAATGCTGATGTGGCCCGAGGTGAAAATGAGTTTGACACCCCTGGTCTATTGCTTGGTGAAGGACTTTCAGTCAGAAATTTTACCGACTGGTTTAAACAAAGTGAAGTCATCAGCCACACATAGTATATAGGCGAGTGGCCAGAAGTTGCTCCTATGTTTTCAGGTTGTTCTGGAAATCATAAATATGTCCAGAAGAAAAGTTGTCCAATTCAGTTCCTAAATGCAAGACTCAAGTCCAATCCCTCATTTCCCACCCAAAGCAAACAGTAACCATGGCAACGCACTGCCCTAGAAGGCTCTGCCCAGATGACTCATCACGTGTCCCTGTGACAGCGAGTCAAAGTCCAGACACCAGAGTGAGACGGGTGGGCAGGACCATGATGGCATGGAGTCACTAGAACACAACATATACTAAACAATACTCCACATCAGGTGATCTGTACACTAGTATACTAAACAACACTCCATATCAGGTCATCAGTACACTGGTATACTAAACAACACTCCATATCAGGTCATCAGTGCACTGGTATACTAAACAATACTCCATACCAGGTCATCAGTACACTAGTATACTAAACAATACTTCATACCAGGTCATCAGTGCACTGGTATACTAGACAACACTGCACATCAGGTCATCTGTACACTAGTATACTAAACAATATTCCATACCAGGTCATCAGTACACTGGTATACTAAACAATACTCCATATCAGGTCATCAGTACACTGGTATACTAAACAATACTCCATATCAGGTCATCAGTACACTGGTATACTAAACAACACTCCATACCAGGTCATCAGTACACTGGTATACTAAACAACACTCCATATCAGGTCATCAGTACACTGGTATACTAAACAATACTCCATATCAGGTCATCTGTACACTGGTATACTAAACAATACTCCATACCAG
Organism: Urophycis floridana; assembly: GCA_027123135.1. NCBI lineage: Eukaryota > Metazoa > Chordata > Actinopteri > Gadiformes > Phycidae > Urophycis > Urophycis floridana. Next base: position 9,703,962 of record JAOPUI010000111.1, on the reverse strand, counting down.
GTCATCAATACACTGGTATACTAAACAATACTACATTAACAATACACTAGTATACTAAACAATACTCCACACCAAGTTAGCAGTACACTAAACAATACCAAAACAATACTACACTCACAATACACTAGTATACTAAGCAATACTCCATAACAGGTTAACAGTACATTAAACAATAATCCATACCAGGTTAACAGTACACTAAACAATACTCCATAGCAGGTTAACAGTACACTAAACAATACTCCATAGCAGGTTAACAGTACTCTAGCACTGTAACAGTACAGTACATAGTCCAGTGTACAGCCTCACTGAAAATGAAACTGGCTATAACACACACACTAAAATGTTCTCACATTAACGGACACACCTCAGTATATTCCACAGAAACCAAGACATGCAGGTCTCGGACTCACACACACACACACACACACACCTGGTCCTCTGCTGGACTGAGGCTGGGCACTCTGAGGCTTAAATACAAGAGTGCGTCTCCAGACATTCTCCAACGATACCAGACACCAACATAGAGTGAGAGAGACGAACAATGTCCGGGACTAAAGGGCAGCAATGACATCACAGGAAAAGGCTCCTCAAAGGATAACCGAGCATGATCACCAAAGACAGGACGTATAGTGGATTACCTATCTCAGTGAAGGGAGAGAGCAAGGGAGTCAGAGAGAACTAATGAAATAAAATAATAAGAATACAGTCTCTGTCTTATTTTGCTAAAGGGTAAAGAGGGCATTTAGCAGACGCTTTTGTCCAAAGCGACTTACAATCAGTACATTTGTGGGGTTTGACATGTGGACAGTTGGAGGAGGGGGATCAAGGAGATCGAACCACCGACCCTACAGTTAGTGGACGACCCGCTCTGTCCACCCGCTCTACCCACTGAGCTACTGCCACCCCCTAAACTCGCTAAACTTCTCTTCAGTCATAACTGTTCAATTAAATGTTCTGAAGTGCAGATGCCAAAGCACCCCATCGATCATCAAATCACCAGATAGACGCTCACCTACATACCGACTGAACAACCCAGACGCACACCTCAACTCTCTGCAGGCCTCCTACTGGTCTTCAACACAACATCTCGTCCTCATCTGTATCTTCTGCAGCTGGGTCTTGGTGAGATGTGCCTTTCTGCTCCTTACAATGATCACCACCTTCATTGAGGTCAGACAGAGCAGCCTGGCCAACACGCCCGCTATCCTCTCACACACACACACACACACACACACACACACACCCACCTTGACAAAGTTGTCGGGGAAGAGCCCCCTCTTGCCGCCCAGCTCGCCCTCCATCCAGCCCTCCTCCTCCACGCGGCGCACGTCACTGATGACATCACCGGGGTGAAGGCTCAGCTCGTCGTCATGGAGGGCCTGGTACTCATACTCCACCAGCACCTCTGGACCGGCACACAGGAGGAGAAGGGAGGAGAAAACCAAGGAAGAAAGGAAGAAGGAAAAAGAGAGAAGGAGCAGGAGCAGGGGGAGAAGGAGGAGCACGGACAGGAAACAGATGAGGAGAGCAGGAAGTGAGGGACCAAATGGAGGGAAAGAACAGATCTGGTGAGGAACATGGATCATCATCAACACAACATCCAGTCCTGATACAATGACATGAGAACCTGCAGAAATAACTAATGACATGCAGAACTTAAATCCCCAAACATGAATGAAATGTTTGTCTCAATGAAATGTTTTCCCTCAGTGGTTGAAAGATGAGTGGGCGTGGTCAATGTTTTGAGGCAGTGTATCTCTAAAGGTGCAGTGCAGAACTTTGTGGGAGCTATTAGAACAGACTTGGCAGAAATGGAACATGATATTCACAAGTATGTTTAAATTAGTGTATAATCCCCTGAAAACAACAATTGTTGCATTTTCGTGACCTCAGAATGAGCCCTTCATATCTACATGGGGAGTGGGTTCTCTTCCAAGCAGGCCGCCATGTTGCACTGCCATGTTTTAGTTTTACAGATTTAATAACTAAATACAATTTAGCTGTATTTAGCAAACAGATGACCACATTTAAATACAATGTTGTTTACCATGGCCTAAAACAGGCCTAAACCTGTTAGCATGGTGTTAAGTTAACAGTTTCACAAGCCAACATGCTAACAAGCAAACGTGCAAAAAGTTGATGGGCTAACAAGCTAACATGCTAAAAGAGCATCGTTGAGTCCAGCAAGACATCCTCTTTGCAGAAGTGATGAAGACCAGTTACTTAGCACTAAGCCTCTTTACTAGTTTCTACCAGTTACCACCTGGTCTCTTTACTAGTTCATACAAGTTACAACTATTCTCTTTACTTGTTTATACCAGTTACCACGTAGTCTCTCTACTAGTTTCTACCAGTTACCACCTAGTCTCTTTACTAGTTTATACCAGTTACCATTCTTTCGCCATTGTTCTTAATCTTGTATTTGTAGCACACATTCAGAGCTGTTGATATGCAGAGGTGACTCGTTACTGAACGACTCATGTCTTTGTTGAGCTCTGGTCTAGTGCATCTGGTCTAGTGCGTCTGGTCTAGTGCGTCTGGTTCTGCAGACCATCAGAGCAGTTCCATGAGAGCACCTCAGACAGAGAAGTCACAACAAGCATATAAAAATAATACCAGCTGGTCATGGTCTGCTGGGTCATTCCACCTTGTGGTTAATGAAGAACCAAAGTACATGAAGAAGTAGAATGCGTAACCTTTTGTTTGTTTTCTGACTGTTGGATCAGAGACTAGAGAACAACTCAGATGAGCATGACTAACCAGAGCATGACTAACCAGCATATGACTAACCAGAGCATGTCTCAGTAGAGTATGACTAACCAGAGCATATCTCAGTAGAGTATGACTAACCAGAGTATGACTAACCAGAGTATGACTAACCAGAGTATGACTAACTAGAGTATGACTAACTAGAGTATGACTAACTAGAGTATGACTAACCAGAGTATGACTAACCAGAGTATGACTAACCAGAGTATGACTAACTAGAGTATGACCCACACACAGCGCTAGTACTCGGTGTACCAACCACACTGGAGTGCTGGTCCGATGTGTCCCTCAGTCCACCAAACATTAGTGCTCTTAGAAGCTGGTTGACCCAAAAAACACTTTTTTGTGCCATTGTGATTTGACCCTTAGTGAATTAGTTATTAGCTATTGAGAAAGTAAAGTGTGCGGTAACTTCTGCGACTGTCCATAATAAATACATTTAAATTACTTTGTCAGTATATCAGCATTTCAATAATTTCCTGAAACACTGGGAGAAAAACCTCCTGCCCAGCACCCACTCTCTCTTCCAGTGAGGTTCTACTCAACAGGAAGCCATAGGAGCAGAACTTCCAGGTCAGCACTTCCTGTCTACTTACACAGAGCTTCCTGTTAAGGGGCGGGGTCAAAGCCGGCCTTACTTAACCTTCAGACACTCAACAACATACACAAAGACAGGCGCACATTTTCAGTATTGCACACCGCTCGCCGCCTGCTGTGCAATCAGAGCCACCTTCAGAAGAATCAACCATTCTGAGGCATTATGGGAAAGAACATCTCCCTCAAAAACCTAGCATACAACTTTAACATGACGTCCTAGTGCAGACTCCGGTCACTTTAGCATGTAGCTCTAGTGCGGACACGTGGAACTTTACCATGTAGCCCTAGTGCGGACACCTAGCATACAACCTTTGCATCTAGGTCTAGCATAGAACCTTAGCAGGTAGCCCTAGCATACTACTTTAACACGTTGCCCTTGCATACAGACTAAGCATGAAGCTGCAGCATTAAACAGAGTACTATGGGCTGAGGCTAGCAGTATGGGCATGTTGGGACACAGTGCTACGTTCCACAGCAGGCTAGCTCTGACAGAGAGAATTCCTCAGCGATGGCTAAGCCTAGCTTCTGACATCCCCCTCCTGAAGGACCAGAGCAGTTGGTCATCCCAGACGGGATGGGTTTGGTTGTCAAAGCAGAAATTACAACAGGACATTAATAGGTTAAAATCTATAAAACTATATGAAACTATATGAACATATGATGAAATGTATTTTCACATAAATGTCTTCATTTAGCTGCACTTTAATCCAGAGTGATCGGGGATTCGTACCCCTTGATCCCCCTCCTCCAACTGTGCACATTTCGAACCCCACAAATGTACTGATTGTAAGTCGCCTTGGACAAAAGCGTCTGCTAAACGCCCCATTACATTGGGCATCAAACCCAAAACCTGACAGTTGAGAGTCAAACACCTGATCCACTACACTAACCCGCCCCCACATCACCTGCACAGGTAACACCAGAGGAGATGATCGACAGCAAAGAGCAATGGTAAGGATGGGTTTGGGTGCATACTCTCTGCATCCCTCTTGTGGTTAGAGGCCGTTTCATACAGCTTCATTTCTCCTGTCATAACGAGCTGTCTTTACTGAAGCTCCATCTATGGTTAAAAGACACACTGCATGCGTAGAGGCTGAAACTTGTGATGTAGGTTGAATTTAGAACCCGTTTTACAGCATAGCAAGGAGCTGAATAACAGGCTAGTCCCTCTAAACTCATGCAGATAGCCGGGAAAGTTACCTGGCTAGGATACCGGTCAGACTAACAGGTTGTAATCCAGAACACTTTCACACAAGACACACATGCAGAGATTAAACCACACAGTATTATCCTACTCCTCAAACCATCATTCAGAACAAGCAAACAACCCCAGGAGCACACAAGCAGGTCTGACTGTGTAGCCTCAACCGCGCTGTAGGTCCTCACTCAGGCTGGGTGGTGTGGATCTGTATCAGTGTTTGGGTCAGGCTCTGGGTCCTGTGGGGGGCAGGGAGATGTACTGTAGTGAGGGAGAACACTCCATCCCACACCGTGTAGCCAACACGCATACACACCTTCACTACCCTTTATAGGTCATAAAGACCATAAAGGTCACCCTTTATAGTCTACTACTATATAACTATACTACCATCACTATTCACCACTTGGCTGAGAGCGGTTCATTCATTTCATTTGAACCATTGGTCTCTATAGTGACCATCTATCCCGAGACGTGGTGGCGCTGCTCTGTGGTCTATGGTGACTGTCTATCCCGAGATGGACAGACAGACGTGGAGCTGCTCTGTGGTCTATGGTGACTATCTATCCCGAGATGGACAGACGGGGTGGAGCTCCTCTGTGGTCCATAGTGACTGTCTATCCCGAGATGGACAGACGGATGTGGAGCTGCTCTGTGGTCCATAGTGACTGTCCATCCCGAGATGGACAGACAGGGTGGAGCTGCTCTGTGGTCTATAGTGACTGTCTATCCCGAGATGGACAAACGGAGTTCGAGCTGCTCTGTGGTCTATAGTGCCTGTCTATCCCAAGATGGACAGACAGACGTGGAGCTGCTCTGTGAACTATAGTGACTGTCTATCCCGAGATGGACAGACAGGGTGGAGCTGGCCTCTGGTCTATAGTGTAGCTGGGTGTGGGGACCTCCGCTGTCATATGGAAAGAATGTCCTTTCCTCTACGTCCAGAGGTATTCACTCACAACCACATTCAGCCATTCACCAAACGGGTGGTTTTCTGCAGACATGAAGAAAAAAACTTGCCTACAGCAAATCAAGCTAATAATCAATCTGCATAGATGTATTGATGTACAGAGGTAACCTTGCTGATCATTTTACCATAATAAATAATAACCATGAATAGATTAGAGATCATAGCATTGAGTTCAAATAGGAATGCAGCCAAGCCAAATATCCAGCTAGCTTGCTAATTGACCAGCTAGGCTAACTACTCAGCAAATCAGCTGGCTACCTAGCGTGCTAACCAGCTAACTGTCTTTCGTGCTGTGTGAATAAGCCAACCAGCTAACTGTCTGTCAGGCTGGGTGAATAAGCTAAACAGCTAACTCTTTTGCTAACTTGCAACCAAAGCTAGCTCTGTGGTGAGCGGTGAGGCTCACAAGACCGACCTGTGGTGAACAGTGAAACTCACAAGACCGACCTGTGGTGAACAGTGAAACTCACGAGACCGACGTGTAGTGAACAGTGAAACTCACGAGACCGACGTGTAGTGAACATCATGTTGTTGTAGTGCTGCACGCGCCACATCACTACTGTGTACTCACTACTCTGTACTTGGTACTGACTACTCGGTATTCGGTACTCACGACTCGGTGACGTTACTCAGGTCTCAGGACTCAGTACTCGGCACTCAGGTATCAGTACTAATACTAGTACTCAGGTCTCAGTACGAGTACTAAGACTGAGTACTAGTACTAGTCTCAGTACAAGTACTAGCACTCGAACTCGGTACTCACCCATCCAGATCCCAGGTCAGGACGCTCCTCTTGCTGTGATTCTATATCGCCTCCGCCTGCTTGGTGCCCACCGAGTCTGTGAGGATCAGCACGCCGTCGTGTGTCCATCCGTCCCGGGCAGAGAGCGACGTCTCTCCCACTGGAGGAAGTTCAGGAGTCTCCACCTTCCCTGCTGCCACCAAAACACCACCTAGCTGCACGGAAACCTCGCGATGGTTCCCCCGGACACTCCCGCGAGAGGAATGTCCTGTGGAATGTGGAAGCAGTGCGTCCCGGATTCACTGGAGGGGATCCCAGAGAAGACAGGGATGACGATGTCCTGGAGGGGATCCCAGAGAAGACAGGGATGACAATGTCCTGGAGGTGATCCCAGAGAGGACAGAGATGACGTGTATTATCTTTAAGTACCAGGACAGCAGCATGTTTGACAACATGGTCATACAGACTGCAGTAGTAGTGTACCGGCATGCTCCAACTACTGCCTCCTGATTTGTATTTGCTTAGCAAGTGTCAGGTATCTGGACCCAGGCCATGCGGAGCGAGATAGCGGCTCTCACCACCGCATGCAAATGACGGAAACCACAGACCGCAGCAGGGCTGGTCCTGCAGGGAGCAGGGAGATCACAGACCGCAGGGCTGGTCCTGCAGGGAGCAGGGAGATCACAGACCGCAGGGCTGGTCCTGCAGGGAGCAGGGAGATCACAGAC
>JAOPUI010000111.1:9666394-9678241 GCA_027123135.1 Urophycis floridana | reverse complement strand
GAGAGAGAGAGAGAGAGAGAGAGAGAGAGAGAGAGAGAGAGAGAGAGAGAGAGAGAGAGAGCGAGAGAGAGAGAGAGTCCATTATTTACTATGTAGTCATATTATCCAAAGTGTTATCCATCAAACATCTACATTGATGGGTATCCACAGGTTGATCAGAAAATCGTCAGAAAATGACGCACTTAAATTACGTCTGACGGCAGAGGGCGCCAAACAGCCTACGTAAAAAAGGGAACCTGATATACAATTCTAACTTCTGGCAAGTATTGGATGAACGGCGGGGGGTCTGGCGGGACGTGTATCGGAGGGAGCACAGCTGGTGTTCCCACAGGCGCAGGGGCGGGTCGGTAGAGACCAGCGTGGTGGTAGAGATCAGCGTGGTGGTGGTGGTGGTGGTGGTGGTGAGGAAGAACGCGTCGTCTCTGAGGTCCTCCCCAGGTCGAAGGTCTGCGGGGGTCCTCCAGCAGGTGCTGCTCCTGCATCGCAAGGTTCAACAGTCAGACTTACTGCTTATTGAACATGAATGTATGTGCATCATAGATATAAAGTACGATACAATCAAATGTTTTTCTTTGTGTAATTTCTTTAATCTTTACAAACTCTCAAGTTTTGCAGTAGGTCTCTTTTTGTCCTCAGTGCGCTGTGCAGTGCATACATCTCCCCATCATAGGCCCCTGAACAAACATAATCTAGTATACACAAATTCAAGACAGAAAAAACATTTTCCAGAATAACAGTTACACTTAATCGTAAAACACGATTAAGTGTTTTTTTAAACACGTTTTTATTACTTGTGGAATGAACAGAATCTGCTCTTCCGTCCACCATGTCTCTTTCGGTGTCCAACTTCTAGAAGACGGTAGGTATATGTAGAAAAGCAGAGAACGAAAATACGATTTAAAAAGATTTTAAAAGATTATAATTTCTGAATCAAATTATTAAGTAATTTTACTTTCTATTCGCACCTTCTCTAAAAGTTTCAGTCTGAGTTTAGTCATCAGATCCACAAAGGGATCAGTCATGCTGAAAAAAAATCATAAATTTTGACAGTGTTCATTATATTTGTTTTAATTAATAGATTGGAATGTCAGGAATACCCAAAAGCACATATACTGTATCTAAATAAAAATGTAGCTACCTGAAGTCATGCGGCGGAGAGGCACACAGTTGTTCATAACTTGACTGTCTCCATGATAAACAAAAGCGCCCACACGCACACTTGGTTGCCAGGCGTTTCCTGAAGAGAATGGCAGAATTCCTTTAACTTTGCTGCTTGGTTCATTGGTATATTTGGAAAGATATGATGAATACATTGATTAACGAAAAGACTGCAGCTTAATGAAGAAAATATGTGTTTCGTTATAGACATGCACAATGATAAATGATCAAAAGACAGACAGACGGATGGATAGATAAGTTGGAAAGAGCAACACAGAGGACAGGACTCGTCCTTTTGGCAATAATTACATTGACAATCAATACGTTTGCATACGAGTCATGTATACGTAAGTAAAGTATCGTATTAGTTGAAGTAAAATCGTCGCGTGGAAACTTTGCAAGTTAATATTCGGTCAGCGCAGGAACAGGAACCAGAAGTGGGTACGAAATCACCTCGCAGTGATCTGATTGGTCCTTTCATTGGAGGAAACTTGATAAGGGCGGAGTTGAAAAGCCTTGGCGGCCATATTGAATATTGTCTGTTGACAGTTTTGTCTTCTAAAGAAAGCTCCAAGTCTTCAACATAGTTTAATATATGCTGATGAAGTGGAGGATAACGGCAGTTTTAGCTGTACTATGACAGTTTTCACAAAGCTCTGTCACACCTGGTTTGACTAAGATATGGATGAAGATGAGCGACAAAGGAAGCTAGAAGCAGGAAGAGCCAAGGTTTGTTGCTAACATTAGCTCTATTCAAACCTAGGCTACAACAGATGGCTAATAGCAGTTGCTAGTGAACGCTTTGTCACAGTTGCACCTGATCAATAGCTTCATGGTCAATGAATGCACCGCTATATGGAGCCAGTTTAACATAGTTGGGTTCGTTGTAGTTGATCTGATAACCGACTTCAGGGTTTTATCTCATGCAACACTGAATTTGCCGCGCACTGGGTGCAGATGACCTGCTGTGTTGGTTTGAAAATGAGTTTATCTCTAGTGAAAGTAACACAAGTGCGAAGTTTAGATACATTTGGGGTTTTAAGTACGTCTGGATCTTTGCTTTCAAATATCCAATCCACAATATACTGTCTTCCATCTGATGTTGAATCTGTCCCTGACTTGATTTTCATATGAAAGTTACGCATTATTCTCTAAAAATATGTTTCGTTTCTGCAACTTGTGACCATCGCAATTTATGCAATGTCATATGACAAAATCAAAGAGATCTGAATATGTTAACTAGTTTAAGTGATCAATTACATATGGATTATTTTCATTTATATAAGGACGATGTAGAAATGTAATAACGAAATAACCAAAATATTTTCGATTTTATTAATACTTTACATAATCGCCCGACATTATGGCGTCCTACAGGTGTATAGTTGGCTAGTGAACATGACATCTTGCTGCTTTTCAGCGAACAACACATTCTGGGAGAATTTCAGTTGACCATTCAAATATATTGGCATGCACTTCTGATGTGGACCATGTTTAATAATATACAAGAATAAGAATAATAGTTGGAAGGAAAATATTTAAAACAATTCCTATGTGTGACACCAGTTATGTAGGTCTCAATCACTGTTGTTCCTCATGACAGAAACCATCTACCATGCTCAGAAGTCAACCGGTGAGTAGTATCTAGAGAACACATTAGGAAGTCTTGCTCTGGTGATTGTAGCTGATCCCTCTTCCCTTGATATTCAGTCTCTAAGGTGTTGGGACTTTTCCTTCTTTTTCTCTCCATGGGTGTGTGATTACCACAAGTAATATTGGGGCGGGTGGGATCTCATTCGGCTTACAACCCTCTCCTTTCATTGTTGAATGAAGGCTGTCATTGTGCATATATGCCAACAGATGGTGCAACAGGGTTATGCAAGGTAGCGGGCATCTTGCGTATACTGTTGCTATGGTGTTGCAGGGCTGCCACCTTCTTTAATGTGTTGGAAACAAAATTAGCTCTTGTAATAATGATCCCATGCAGTGTCACATGTTGGGTGCATGTGTAGGATAATACAAAGTGAATGTATTGGACATGGCATGTATGTATTATTTTAGATTGATGATGATTTAGATTTTCTCTCTCTCTCTCTCTACACTCACACTTATCTTGTTTGTTTGTTTGTTGTGCCTCTCTGTATTTGTCAATACTTGTCAATGATGTCACAAAGGCGATGAAGGAAGTAATTTTGGGATAGTTAGGCTGGGGGTGGGTCAGTGTATAAGGAAACGTATGTAGGACATTGTGAATTCGAGATGTGGCTGTCATCAATGAAGTCAAGAGGCAGCACATCTCAATGTTGAACTAGAAGCTCTGGAAATGAGGGAAACATTACTATGTTGCATAGTGTAGAAGGAACCAGTAGAACCATCATGCTGTTTAAGCCATTCAGGAGCGGTTGCTGCATGGACAATGGACAATGAGAAAAATACAGTGGCGCACATGAGTATGCACACAAGAGTGTTCCTGGTAAAGTGTGTATATGACTCATTTCTCTGACAACAGTACAATCGTGGTCACATGCACACACGTACATTTGAATGGCTGAAACTGCACTGATGCTGCTTGCCATAGATATCTGTGGTTGCATTTCCCTATCCACCTTCCTCATCCTCCTCCTCCTCCCCTGGTGTGCTCACACGTTGATGTTCCCTGCTTGGCAGTTTGTGATTTTCACTGCTCTGGCTTATGACAGGCGGAAACGTGATGGTGTGAGCATGTTGCTCTTGGTGGATTCTGTCTTTTTCCTGGACGGTGAAGCAGGTGTCTGGGACAAAGTGGAAGATTGACAGCTGTCTGATGTTAGAGGAATTGATCGTTTTCACTTTTGGTGAGATAAATCAAGGAGAGATGGAGGAGGGAGGGGGGAGGGAGTAATGATTAGTGGTTAATGGAGTGCTCCATATGGTTGTCTGTGGTTCTGTTGAACAGCTGTAATCAGATTTCTAACCTGCTTAAGGAAGAGGCAGAGAGGCAGAGAGAGAGAAAGAGAGAGAGAGAGGAGAGGGGAGGGGAGGGGAGGGGAGTGGCACGGCACGGCACGAGTTATCTTCACAGTGAACAGGCAGATCTTGAGGTGGATTTGTCCCAAAAGGTTGCTGGAGTCAAAGGGATATTTCATGGGCTTTTATTTTTTTGCATTGACGCTGGGAAGTACTTTTCTTTGGATTACTATGTGTTATTTTCTTCTTTCCTATTGTTCTTCATCATCCATGTCTCGTCTGTTCTAATACTTCAAGTGCTCTCAGCCGTTTGACCTTTGACCTGTCTACAAACCGAAACAAAAGTCTGAATTGGACCAATCAATTGGAAAAGTTTTCAGTTTCTGTCCTGTTTTAGTTTGATCAACCACTTTCTGTCTTTTCATGCTCTTGAAATAATCTGCTTGGAGATTTGAGACTATTCCCATCTCACTTTGAACTTCTTTACCCTGCTGGGTCATGATTCAGTTCTATTCATGGCTCTGTGAGGTTGGGATTTCTTGGCTTCTTTTTTTGTTGGGATTCTGAATCCTCTGCTTGATCACTCTGAAATAAGGGCTGCTGATGTTGGGACTTGGTGCTCAAAGGGGTAAATCCTTCATGCATTTCTTAGTGCATGTTGTTACTTGAAGCTCTGTCTGAGTGAGGAGATGCTACGGAGGGGTGCTGGCTGCCGGCCCTCTGCCCGGCCCTGAGGCCATGCTGCTGCTGTGGTGGTGGTGCTGGGTGGTGCTGAGGCCATGCTGCTGCTGTGGTGGTGGTGCTGGGCGGTGCTGAGGCCATGCTGCTGCTGTGGTGGTGGTGCTGGGCGGTGCTGAGGCCATGCTGCTGCTGTGGTGGTGCTGGGCGGTGCTGACCTACGTCTCCGTCTACGTCTCGCTCTCCTTCCTGCGCAGCTTGCTAGCTTCCGAGAGAAGCGGGCGAAAGGTGACGGTGCGGGGGCGCAGAAAAAGACGGCGAAGAGGAAGGGTCAGAATGTCTCGAAAACTGAGCAGCCAGCACAAGAGCGACCCCTAGAGAGAGCCACATCACCGGTCGGCGAGGCCAAGGAGGAGGGAAAGATCAACCATGAGGTAGGGCTGCTGCTCCATTGTTTGATATCATGTTGATGTTCATCTGAAATCAGACATGTTGAAGGGATCAAGTTTTCTTTGATTTAGACTCATTAACTATTCATAGCTGACCTGTATTTCTTTTTGTATATTATAGAGAAATGGGTCAGCAAACATGTAGGTGCGACCTGCAAACCTTCTCAGAAGCTTTGCTTTTCCACAGGCTACATAACCCCGTCATTATGTCACTGTATACGTCCCAGAAACGCTAGCACCAACTTCACGCCCATAAATTCAATGGCAGACTCCATCATCTGTTTACAAATGGTGCTCCTGGCTTTCTACATTGGCATCCAAACACAACTGGTACAGCACATTTAGGATTGTCATCTTGATTGCTGTGGATGGCGATTACTTTCAAGAACGTAATTGCAAGAGCATACACAGGAACTTTGTTTTCAACAATGTAACCGCCAACCATTGCTTTGCTTTCACATCCATAGTGAAACTGTTTAAAAAGGCACAATGTTTTTGTTGGTCTTGTTGGTCACACAATAACCCCGCCCCAATCCCTTGACGTAGAGATGTCTTGATTCAAGACCAGTAATGTCTTTCTGTCTTTCTGTCTATCTGTCTGTCTGTTGATTACCATTGTTGTCTTGGCTGCTCAGTAACTTTTTATGAAGCACCAGTCATGTCAATGAATATTAAACCCATGTTTTTCATATTTAGGTGCCCCAAAAACCCAAGACTTTTCCGTTCCATCAGATCCATGGCCAGACGAATCCGCTCCAGTATCCTAGCCAAAGTCTTATTCCCTCCCCGGTTGAAGAGATAGAAGATGTGCTGGTGGCACTCACTGGCAAAGAGCAGCTCAAGGTATAGATGGAACTCCTGAAATTATACAGCAGTGAATAATTCTTCCAAATGCATTCATCCAACACCCATTAATATCCATATGGATTGAGTAGCTATGTATTGACACATGGTTGAATTTGGCTTTGTTTGTAATTAAACCAGGTGCATCCTGTTTTTGTGAAAGTGAGCATGTAATTACGGTTGACTGTCTTTGTATGTCTGGGTTTAGTATAGTCTGTTAATGAGAGAATTGTTTCCTCCTCTCTCTGATTATTTCTGAAAGCAGTCTTGAATTTCCTGTGGGTAGACATGAATCAGAAGCTGATGTGATACTGTGTGGGAACACCTGGGTTTGTTGATTTCATAGGAAGGTTAAAACTGCACTATTTTGTTCAACCTTACTTTTTTACTGCAGCCATCACTCATCACTAAAATTCTGGCAACTACTCATATTTATACAAATATTCATATGATTTTTACTGCAGTAATGAAAAAAAATAAAGCTAGTACATTAAATATAACCCATCCCAATATAACCAATGCCCCATTTCCTTCTGCAGCAGTTGCAGCAGGCTGTGGAGAAGCGTAACGAGATCATCGCCAAGCTGAGCTCAAACCTGCAGGAAGCCCAAGCCAGCAGAGACCAGGTCCAGCTGGAGGCCCAGTCCCTGGCCGGACAGATCCAGGCCTTACAGAAGCAGCTTCAACAGGTACAATGCCAGGCAACATACTTATTTAGATCATTTATCACAATAATTGAGTAATTTTTTACAACTGTTACAATGATGATACAATCAACACATCTTTCAAATGTATTGCAGACTAGCTTGGACTTTCTGCGCATTAAAAGTCAAAGCGGGGGGCCCGAGGCCCCTCCCAGCTGTGGCTCCCAGCACTCCGTCCCCTCCTGTGTGGAGCTCCCACAGCAGGAACTAAAGAGTGTGGAGGTTGAGTCCTGGTCAGCGTGCAGAGATGGCTTAAACACAACCTCTAAGACTAACGGGGAAACCCAGACGGACACGCCCCTCTTCAGGCTGAGCGCACAGCTAGAGGAGGAGAGGTCCAAGAGCCAAAGAGTATGTGCAGAACTAGCCAAGGAGAAGGAGAATTGCCAACATGTTCTTTATTTGCTAGAGGAGGAGAAAAGGGAAAGGGAGAAGGAGACGAAGCAAAGGTCCTTTGAGATCCAACAATACAAGGAGGAGAAGGAGCTGCTGAACACAGAGCTCCTGAAGATGACCAGGGCACTAGAAGGAGAGCAGAAGGCCGCAGAAAGGTTAAAAGAAGAGATTGCCAACTCAGCTCTCCTTCTCTGCAACCTGGAGGAGGAGAAGGAGAGACTGGAAGAGGAAACAAGAAGGCTCGAGGAGGAGCACAGGGAGGAGCTAGACAGAATCAGGCAGCTCTTGGAAGAAGGGGAGAAAGAGATTGACAAACTGGAGAAGGAAGACTCTGGCATCAAGGCATCCAAGAATAGACGGAACCAAGAAAGGGCCAGCTTCACTCAGGATGAGGATGAGGGAGGTGGACCAGATCGGGAAGATGACTCTGAAGATTGTCTGACTAGATCTGTCTCCACGGACATCCTGATGGAGCGCTACTTGTCGTCTGGCCACCCTGCACAGTCCACCTCCTCCCTGGCCAATCAGAGCTTGGAGGAACACATGTTTGCAGAGAACTCTGCCAATTATAGGTCAGTGAATAATGTTGATGACCATAATTGTGTTGTGGGTTGTTTGTGGATCACGGGTTATACAGCATTTGTGTTAAATGTATAGCACTCCTCAAAAACATGTCTTGACTACCTGTTTGTAATCAACCAATCACAACTTAAGGTACAGTAATGATTCTCAATATCTCCTTTTATATTTTACAGCTTTGAGCTAAACAGTGAGGTTTTGGGTGACCAGTCGTACCTTTTCTCCATCTCCAACCCACTCCGTGAAGACTACGACAACCTCCTCAACTTCTCCCAGACACAATGCTCCGCAGCCTCCGACAACGTCCCGGACAACTTTGTCTGCACAACAAGCTGGCCCATCAACTCACCCTTTGGTGGTGATGAGGGGGAGTTGGGGGAGGCCTCACCCTTTGGTGGTGATGAGGGGGAGTTGGGGGAGGCGTCGCAGCAGCAGAGCGAGGTGCCGGCAGACCTTGCAAAGGAGCTTCTTGGACAGCAGTGTGAGGAACTTCGAGAGGAGCTGGATCGAAAAGAGAGGGAACTTGATATCTTGAGGGATGATCTCTTCAAGAGTACTGAGGAACTGGAAGAGGCCAGGAGCAGGTAGGAGAGAGGCTCATACTGAACCTTTTGACTTTGTTTTGCAGAAAATAAAAGCATCGTATAAGCGTGTCCTCTTAGTAACTGTACATTGAAATAGTTTAAATGGTTTGTTCTTTTACATTGTTGATACAGGTGGGCACAGGTAACAGAAGAACTCAAGGAGGCACTCTGGGAGCTTGAGGAGGAAAAGAAGAAGACCCAGACCCAGGAGCAGGACCTGGACAGAGAGAGGCAGAAGAGAAGTTGTACTGAGGAGTCAAACTTGAAACTGTCCGAACAGGACGACAGTGTTGGTCCCTTAATGGTGCATAAGGAAGACACTGAGGGGACACGGGATGCTGAGGATGCTGAGGATGGGGAGGGTGAATCCTCCTCGCTCGTCATCACAAGCCCCTTGTCCACTCGGCTTGCGGACAAAATGCCTGGAGAAGGGAGGGAAGTGTTTGAGGAGAAGGCTCACCTGGAACAGCATGAGGCCTCTCAGCAGGAGATGCACCAGGCAGGAGTCTCGGTCACATCTGAAAAGGAATTGTACAGCAAGCAGCTCAAAGATCTTCAGGTACGTCATAGTAATTACATTTAAACCACACTGAACCCATTTTTGTGTTTAGAAAATATATCTAATCAGGATTTATGATCCACTGAGTTGACAAACTTGACAGCATTTTCTTATCCTTCAAAGGCTCTTCAGGACCAGGTGGTATCTGAGCTGGTCGACACCAAAGCCAGGCATGACACCACAGCTGCCCTACTGGTTCAGAAGACCCTGGAGCTGGACTCTGCCCTGAAGGACCTCAACGCCACCAGCTTGCAGGTCAAAGCTGCACAGAAAGAGCTGGAGAAGATGGGGAGAGAGCTCGAGGAGAGCTCGAGAAATGTGGGAAGCACTGAAGAGCAAAGGCACCAATTAGAGGGTGAGCTTGTCAGTCTGAAGCACAGCCTGGAGGAGGCCCACGTCACCGCAGGAGAACTACGGGAGGCACATCGGCTCAAAGAGGAAGAGATGGAGAGACAGCTGAAGAAAATGGAGCAAATATTGGAGGAGGAACTCGAGCAATTTGAGATACTGATCCAGGCAAAGGATGATGAGGTAAGCAAGATGCAATGGAAGTGAGCAATATCTTCTAAAGACCACAAGACCACGTCAGTCCAAATTCTTCATGCACATGCCTTGCAACAGTGTGGTAAACCTTTCAAATTGTACATCTGCTCAACCTATGCAATGTGCCATTACACCATATGGGTGATTTATCAACCAACAATACAGCCAATGTGCACATAATAACATCATAACATAATATATTGCCAAATAAAAGTATTGTACCTATTACAACATTTCAATGTTGGTGGGCATTGTGCTCAAAACCATATTCTGAAACCATGCTGATATCTCATTGATGCTGCAGAAACCTGGTTGTGTTTCTTACTGCTGCAGTCACCCAAACATGTTCAGTGTTTAAGTGGATGGTAATCTTGTGGAACGTTAGATTACTAACTTTTAATAATGCTTTTCCCCAGTTGGCTGACGTGCGGGAGAAATGGGAGGATGAGCAACAGGAGAAGGAAGAGGAGCTACAGGGTGTCAGGCATCTCCTGGAGGAGCAGAGGAAGGACCAGGAGTCGACGGTGAAGGCCCTAATGGAGAAGCAGGCCCTGGAAATGAAAGAGACCTCGAAGCAGCTACAGCAGTCTCACCGTGAAGAGGTGGAGGAACTCTCAGCCAAACACCAGGCTGAGGTGACCTCTCATCAGTCATGATGACTTTAATGTTTTACACAGAAGATCTGTCTCTCCCCTTGTGTCCAAATTAACTTATATAACCAATATTATTTATTACCAGACATTGTTCAAAATATTATTAGCGAACAATCAGATTGTACTTTCCTATCGTATCAACTCTACATGCAATGATTTTGAAGTAATGCATATTTCAGCGTTGGTGATCATGTGCTCATCAATCCGTAGGTGTCTGAGCTGACCAGTCATTTGGAGAGCGAGCTGTCTGCTCAAAAGGCTGCCCTCAGCGAGGAACATAAAAGGCAGATCCTCCTCATTAAGCAGGTAGAGTCATCCAGGAGGTGGAGGCAGGTTACTCCTTCACATTTACATTGAGGGCATTTAGCAGACGCTTTTGTCTAAAGCGACTTACAATGAATAATAAGTGCTCTTCCAGCTAATGGTCTGGTAGATTCTGGAGAATTCTTTAACTGCAGGTCAATACACACTCAAAAGCTCTTACTTCCAATGGTGAAACTGTTTACTTTAAACTTAATAAATACTTTAGATTTACATATTTTTTTAGGAAATCTGAAATTATTCATCGCGTCCATTGTTATGTTTTGCACAAAACTAAATAATTATAACAATTCAGTTTAAATTTACATCAATTCTACGTTGTAGAGTATATTGTTGCTTCACTGCTAGTACCAATGCGCTCTCCTAGAAACTCTGGTCTATGTTGCTTTTCTTTCCACATAGCCAGTTGTCAGGATTGTATTGTCCCTGTGCAGGTGACTGAGCGCAACCATGAGAGGATGCTCTCAGAGCTGTGTGCCAAACACAAGGAGGAGCTGAGTCATCTGAGGCTGGAGCTGACCTCCCAGCTCAGGGACAGCATGGAGACGGCCCATCAGGCAGAACTACAGCAGGTGCAGGTATGTAACAGTGAGGAAAAGAATGGTTGGTTTGTTCAGATACAATAGTTCCTTTCTGGTCTCTTACGCTTGCTGGCTGGCTGTGTTTTCTCTACTAATGTTAACGTTACCACTACAACGCAATCTCGATTGGCCCGATTTACTTTGTGAATTCAGGTCATCTATGTGGCAGTTAAAGGTCCAGACTCACCCATGTAGTGGAATGTGGTCATGTGATCAGGATGTTCTCTCTTGTTTCTTAGCTTGCTATGAAAATCCTTCCTCTAGTGAAATGTCAAAAAAACGTTTAAAAAAACATGCATAATATTATGTGAAAACTGTAATTTCATATGTGGTACACAAGCTCCTGGGACCTCGGCGTGTTGCGTAACGACGTGCCCACTGAACCCTGCCCCCAGACGAAGCAGAGCGTGGAGCTGGAGGCGCTGCGTCTGAGCCTGAGCAGCCTCCACTCCTCCCGCCTGGAGCTGTCCCAGGCCACCCTGCAACGGGAGCGCGACGAAGCGCTCAGCCAGGTCCAGGCACAACTCCGGGACAAGTGGACTGGGGAGAACGCCATCCTCCAGGCCAAGCAGCAGTTTGAGCTGGACCACATGCGTCAGCAGAACCAGCGAGACCTGGGTGAGTCCTGAGTTCACTGGCCACCTTTTTATGTAATAATAATAATAATAATAATACATTTTATTTAGAAGGCACCTTTCTGGACACTCAAGGTCACTGTACACAAAGTAGATGAAAGCACATCAAAAAAGAAAACACATCAATATTAATAGTGGTAGAAAACACAACAATATCAATAAAACACAGAATAAGGACCATTACAAAAAAGGCTGGGACAGGGAATTACATTATACAG
>JAOPUI010000111.1:9651529-9666294 GCA_027123135.1 Urophycis floridana | reverse complement strand
CGAAGTGGCTGGGGAGAGGGAAGTCTGGGCTTCCCTCCTCAGGCTGCTGCCCCCGCGACCCGACCCCGGATAAGCGGTAGAAATGGATGGATGGATGGATGTTTTCATGGAAAAATTGGTTCATTTGTATGTGTATGATTCATTGTCTTTACCTGTACAGCATCATTTGTGTAGGCATAGCCTTAATTATGTACATGACTTTATCTTTAGAACTCCTGACATATATTTGTATTCTAGCAATGCTTAACCTAGCAATTACAATGCTTGAAACTTGATTTGGTGACTTTCTTACTGTATTAGCAACAATGAAACGTTTCACCTTCTTATGACAAATGTACTCTTTGTAAGTTACTTTGGATAAAAGCATCTGCTAAATGTTCTAAATGTAAATGTATTTCTATTCAAATAGAAACTTAGCATGTTGGGCAGTTGTCTATTTCAATTAGAAACTTGTGCAAACATGCATGGGCAAAATCTTGCAATTTACATCTAAGTGTGTTTCCCAGATGCCTTCTGGGTTGCAATTAAGAAGGTAACACGCAGAGCATCAAGGCCAGTGTGGCCACAAGTCATGCCATGTTTTATAGCCGAACTGGGGCCAACTCATTCCTGCCCTGCAACCACACACACCTTATCTAGTTTACCTTGTTGAATTGTAAATACAACATAACAAATAAAACAGAACTCCAGCTGGACTTGCATATGCCAAGTATATGTACTTCACTTCATATCATGTAATCTATGTTCAGTTTGACCAAATGATCACCCACATAAGATAACGACATTTGATTTACACCTATTTAAAATTAAAAACTGTGAGCTTCAATTGAAAAAAAGGTTTACCCCAAAAAGAAAACAAACTTTCTCTGGTGTCCCACTCCTCCAACCTTCATTGAATACAAACTGCATCTTATAAAATCAGTTATCGATCCATCGAGACACTTTGTTTCACTTTGTTTTACTTTGTTAAGCTCAGAAAAGTCAAAACTAATTTCTTACTGATTAAAAGTTGTCTGCTCTTGCAAAAACCAAAGTTATGTTATGAAATTCAATGTATATCTTATATTGTATGATGTTGATGTAGGCTAGGTCTGTATTTTATTGATTTGAAAGCATGTATGTTATTCATCTGGTTGGACTAGTTGTATTACTCAGGGTGAATAGGGTTGGGATGATAAAAATGAAAAGCAGACTTCCAGATTTAGATTCCATTGCTCAATGCATGCCACTCCAGACACAGTAAATCTGAAATAAAGAATAACTTACATTAAAGCTAACAACAAGCCAGTGAACGATACTCCTTCTGGGAGGAATGCAATAACAAACAAGGAATGGCTAGCTGATGTAGACATTACATTTATTTAGCTGACCCTTTTAACTAAAGCGACTTATAAGTGCATTCAACCGTGAAGATACAACCCAAAAAGCGCAAGCATCATTAAAAAAAAAAACTAACTGCTGAATTGTAAAAAGAATTGTAATTATGTAAAAAAAATGTTCATGGGCCAAGATGCAGACCAAACAGATGAGTTTTCAGTCTGTATTGTCCTTTATTTAATATCCTTACTAATTATTAATTAATTGTTAATTTAAGGTAATGCAACTTTTTATTCAGGATATTCAACATGAAAATGGGCAGTATAATTAGCCTGAAATGTCCTCTTACTCTTTTTTTTTTACATTTCAATGGATGGCCAAGTCAATGGATGGCCATTCATTGGTAGCCAATAAATGGTAGCCATTCATTGGAATGCAATAGCTTGTAGCCATTAGCTTATAATCATTAGCATATAGCCATTAGCTTTTTCATATCAGCTCATAAACATTTGCTTATAGCCGTTTGCTTATATCCATTAGCTGGTGTTTTTCCCTGACACAGTGTTTCAATTGCCATGTGAACTGGGTGTATCAGTGGTTACACCTGATTGACAGCAGTGTGCGTGTGCAGTGTTGGGGAGGGCCAGGGGCGGGATGGTGCCGGGGCTGCCGAGCAGACTGGAGCAGCTAGAGGCCACGCCCCCGATAACGGGATGGTAGGCATGGTGCAGGATAGGCAGCTGCATGGACATCCTCCGCTGCGCGCTAGAACCACAGAACACACTGGCGTCACCGCAATACATGCTAACTCTACATACATACCAACATACTACCTACATAACACTACATGCTAACTCTACATACATACCAACATACTACCTACATAACACTACATACTAACTCTACATACATATGAACATACTATCTATAACACTACATACTAACTCTACATACATATGAACATACTACCTAATACTACATACTAACTCTACATACATAAAAACATATTAACTACATAACACTACATACTAACTCTACATACATACCAACAAACTAACTACATAGCACTACATACTTACTCTACATACATACCAACAAACTAACTACATAACACTACATACTAACTCTACATACATACCAACAAACTAACTACATAACACTGCATACTAACTCTACATACATACAAATATATTAACTACATAACACTACATACTAACTCTACATACATACAAACATACTAACTACATAACACTACATACTAACTCTACATACATACCAACAAACTACCTACATAACACTATATACTTACTGTACATACATACAAACATATTAACTACATAACACTACATACTAACTCTACATACATACAAACATATTAACTACATAACACTACATACTAACTCTCTACATGCAACCAGACGGGCCTCACTGTTCTGCAGGGTTCAGCCGGTCGGCTCCCCTGACCGTCCAGGTCCCGGGTGTGTTGGGGGGGCTGTGGACACTGATCCGAGCCACGGTGCTGGACCGCTGGACTGGCCCCACTCTGGACTGAGCCACCGGTCCTGCAGTGACCAGCCACGTTGGTGATGTTAGTGACACCTGTGATTGGATCCGGTCGAATCACACGCTCTAGCCTTGTGATATTTCAGCAGCTATGCCATCTTGAGGTATTAAGAATCATACATTACACAGTCCTACCACAATGTGATGAACTTGTAATACTGTAGAACACATGCACACCCACACACGTGTCGTTTTTGTAAATATGGATGAAACTGACTCTTTAAATCTGCCCAAAAGGAAAATAGTTAATTCATTCATCTATCATTTTCATGTTTTTTTCAAGTAAAATAAATTGCGGGTGGTTCATGGTAAACTTAAGCTCATGCTTAAACTTAATCTTATGCTTCCTTCTTAAGATTAACCTTAAGAAGGAAACACACCACAGTGTTGATCTGGACTCGTGGTCTTATGCTACGTGCTCTCTCTCCTTCCACCTACTTTCCTGTCGCTGTCCATGAAGGCACTATAAATACATTGTAAAGCGGACACTTGATTTCTCTGCAGTGCCAGGGCGGTGATGGAGAGTCTACCATGGGTGTAGCTAACGCCATCAGAGAGCTGGCGGTCCGGCGGGGGGGCAGAGTCAATCTCCATGGTGATGGTCTCTATCTCTTTGTCCAGCTGCAGAAAGAGGAAACCTTGGTCATCAGCATCATCATCTTCTTCACCATCAGCGGCATGATCGGCACTAGCATGGTCATCGTCTTCACCATCGCCATCATAAGCTAGATTGGATGTTTACCAAAGCTCACGCAAAATACACGCGCATACAGACCTCTCAAAATTGCTACCATTTACGAGTGAACACAAATGAACGAGTTAAACATATGAATGAACTGTGGGTTAACCTCTGTTCTTCTTCTCCTGAGCTGCTGGTTGTTACTGGTCAATAGCTGCACCCTTCCATCTTGGCTCTCTGGGGTGCTCTGTGGCGTGACGCCCCCTGCTGATGGAACACTGCAGGACACCTCGCATGGAGCCGCCGGAGGCTCTGCCTCCCTGGGGCCAACAGGCCCAGGCTACAACACAGGAGAACCTTCCACTAGATTAGAAGGTTACCTCCACAGACGCACAGAGTCAGAGCAGAACACAGACAGAGGGGGTAAAAGAAAAGCTAGACAGCCAGTCATCATTGATTTGTGTCATTCAGCTCTCTAGTATTCACTTTGTCAGTTGTACTACTGTTGCAGGATTTAAAAAGCACTTTCATTATCTGCACTATACCACTAATCATATAAAGACAAAGATAAAGTTTTACATTTTTTTGGAGCAACTTCAATTTTGTTTGTGTGCTTTGTTTGCTCTCAGCCTCACGTGTAAGTATATTAAGACTTACAAAACATACAAGACTTACAACGCTAAATTGCTAAAGGTAATTGTGTATTTGCAAGCACCCCATTAACGTTCTGTCTGGCATGTGAAGGATGACTAGGGCTGGATCCAACGGTTTGGGAGACGTTTTCAAAAGCCTTTCTCTGGAAGGTGGATGGGAGAGGGGAATTCCCTGGAGGCGGGGCTTACCTCGGCGTGGACCCCCCATGGCAGGAGCGAGGCGGTGCCAGTGAGGATGGCCAGGGAGGGGAGGAGGAAGTGGAGCTGGGGCTGATGGGAGCTGAGTAGGGACCCTAGCGCCCCCAGAGCGCTGGTCGCCGCCACCGTGCACACGCTCAGCGCCAACCGTCTGCACTCACGTGTCACTTCCTGGTTCACATTCTTCCTGGTTCTGATGGAGCAGGCGATGAAACAACCCAGACCCTGAGAATAAAACAAAAGTGATTTGTGTTATGAGGCGGCAAGTAATGATGATGACCAGCACACACATTGGTATAGATATGTATACCATGCACATCTTGACGCCTAAATTCCACTGAAAGCGGAACGGCTGCAGATCCGCTCCGCTATGGCGGTGGAGCTGATACGTATCAATTATAATCAACGTGGGAGCGTCCACCGACTCCGGGTCCGCTGCGTCGTGGGTCCGGAACGGCTCCAGCATCCGGCAGCCCTCACAAACGATACGCAGAGCTTCTATTTTTGCCGGACGCCGGAGCACGGCGCATCCATTCAGCACAGAGCAGACTCGTTCTCTTCCGGTTATATCGCTTGATTATGCGTCAATTCGCAAAATCTCGTGCGCACTCGGGACTCCGCTGTCACAGGCGGACCCGCAACGGTGCGGAGCACGGACGGAACTGGTGTGTGTTGACGGAGTCGGAGTACGCAGCCGTTCCGCAGCGGAGCGGATCTGCAGCCGTTCCACATCCAGTGGAATCCCGGCATTAGTTTCGGGCAAGAGCCGCTGTTGTTTCTGATTGGCTTCGGATTGGTGACTTGTGTAGTGACATCAAGGTGCATTCATTTGAGCCAATCAGAAATCACTGGAACTATTTTCGTGTTGATGGTGCTGAGATGAAAATGCCCCATTGGTAAACTGATGTACAGCCAACCATGCTGGTGAATTTAATACAAACGTTGTTCCGCAAAACCATTGCAAATGAAAAAGGACGTTGCTAACGACCTGCTCCTTCATCTTGAGGAGGCTCGGCAGCAGGAGCAGCAGAGGAGGATCGAGGAGGATGTGCAGCAACGGCGCGTGGAGGTCCAGGAGGAACACAAAGCTGGGATCTCCTCCCTACAAGCAGGACAGGAGGAGCAGAGGACACGTCTGAAAGGAGAACTGGAGAAGTCGATGTCCATGCTGGCGTCTCTGGAAAATGATCAGAGTATGATTTCTGTGTTGTGTGGTTGTAGGAGATAGAACGAGTCCACAACCCTCAGTTTAAAGTTCAGAGATGATGAACTTTGTATAACCTAATCTGTTAACAAATGATAACAGCCAACTACTGCTAAGCAGGTAAGTTATGGTCTGTTCTTCTCAAGGCCCCCAGGTGGTGCTCATTAAACAGCGGCTGCAGGCCCAGTATGACGGGGAGCTGCAGAAAGCCAAGAGCTGCATGTCTGCTGAGGTGAAGGAGCTGGCTGCTCTCCTTCAGAAGCAAAGGGAGGAGCAATTCCACCAGGCTGAGCTAAGGTTAGAGTGTAGACCCCCCGGGGCCAAGGGCCTGCTGCGAAGCCTGGGCTGTGTGTGTGACCCAGTACTGAAGGACAGAGACTTGCCCTTGGAGTGATGATGTGCCCCTGTGAATACCTTTCAGGACTACTATCCTACTTAATGTTACTTTGTGACTGGGTTTTTCACATGTTTCAGGTTCCAAGCAGAGAAAGGGCAGTTGGAGCAGTGCCTTGCCCAGAAGGAGCGCTTCCCTCTGGGAGAGTCGACCAACAAGCATCAGGCTGCACTGGAGCAGCAGAGAACAGTGCTGCTCAACCAGCACGCAGAAGAGCTGCATGTCATCACTACCAGGCACCAAGAACAACTGGATGCCCTCAGCACCCATCACCAGGAGCAACTCGCCACTGTGGCGATGGAGCTGGATACCAAGCACACGGCTGTGCTCGTCGCCATGGAAGCAAGCTTGGATTCAAAGTGGAGGGTGGAACTGGAGCACTTGGCGGCAGTTTTCCAAGAGACCAATCAAGTTCAGCTTGAGGCCCTGGATTCAGAGCTCACTGCCAGGCACCAGAAAGAGCGTGATGAGCTGGAGAGGAGGATGTTGAGTAACATGGACATGCTGGAGGGCACCTATCTGAAAGAGGTTCAGGTAAGTGGACCCAAATGCTTGATTTGAATCCCAGTCTGTATGTACCCGAACTTCCTAGCCACCATGTGTATTGCTTGTTTTATCTTCATCAGAGAAACATGGTTCAACTCTACCTTGGCCCCATCCTGATGTTTGTGTTCTTGGCGTAACCCTAGGCCCTGCGTGATGACATGGAGCGCCTGGTGGAGGACCATGCTCAAGAAGTGGAGCGATTGAAGTCGGCACACAGACTGGAGGTGGAGTCCAACAGGGAGCAGCTGAAGATGGAGCTGGCCCAGATGCACATGGCAAAGTTCAGTACCATGGCAACCGAGCTCAGCAATGCCCACAAGGTCAGCACAAATACTATTGACAATGAAGAGGCTTCTTCAGAAGTCCTGCTGCTGTCACCAGTCTAATTATAAGGGATCGAATTGCATCCCCCTATGATATGTCCCTCTTTAATTTCCTCTTTTACATTGCCTTTTCATAGCCTTCTTCAGTCATGGTTATGTTTATCCTTCTGTTATTTCCAAAAGGACATCTTTAAATCTCTCAGTAAGAAATTTGCAGCATTAATCCCTAAAGGAAGTCTAACTCTGCAACTCTTTGACTGTGGGATTTTAGGCGGACTTATCGGCTCAAAAGGAGGCTTTGGATGCTGACCACTGCAAGGCTCTGGATGCGCTGAAGATGCAGGTACTTATTCAACCTAGTCATCCACCCTCAGACACTTGTAGGTGATCCAGTCAGTCAGCAAGCCTTTCAACCATCCACCCTCATTCTACTCCACCCTCCAAACAGAGCTGATTAGAACAAAAGTGTTGAATCTCTAGATGCTCATGGATTTACTGTTTTTAGACCGCTGAAGTTAACATGCTATCATTTCCATGTCAATTATTAACATGTCAACACTACAGGGCGTGCATGTATGTCATTTATGAGCGAGTAGGGATTGGGCATATTGCTCAAGGGGATGAACTGTGGATAATGCGCATAACATCTGAAGCCCTTTTTCCCTCCGTCTTAATTGTCTTTCTGCCGCAGGTCCTTGAGTTGGAGGAGCAGCACTGCAGTGCTCTCCAGGAGCTGTCCCACACCTACAACTCTGATCAGCTACAGCTCTGTGATCAGCAGCAACTCCAGATACAGGTGTGTGTCTGTGTGTGTGTGTGTGTGTGTGTGTGTGTGTGTGTGTGACATTTTTCTTTTTCTTCATAATTTTGATGCTTTCTAGCTTAATTGGTAGGCAGTGATGGTAACCACCCCTAACCTAGTGGTTAGGAGTTTGATTCCCATTCGGGACACCCAACATTGCAAGACGCTTCAAGTATGGCATTTGTTGGACAACTTTATGTGCCACTGTACTACCATAATGGCACTTTTTAATTCAACACAGTACATATGTTGTGATGCTAAATGCATGGTGTGTTTTGTAGGAGCTGAAGAGCATCTCTTCCCAGGAGTTGGAGGCGTGTCGCAGGGAGTTCAAAGAGGAGTTGTCAAAACAACGTCTGCAGTTCCTGGAACAGAAGGAACTCCTGAAGGTCAGTCAGACAAGAGGCTGCAGGCTCGCTCAACTGAACGTAACAGGTTACTTCAAGGAGATGTAGTCACATGGCATTATTTTGAACCTTTTATCCACTTATTTGAACGCCACCCCCTTTAATCTATCCAGGCATTCTATACAGACATTGAATTCAAATAAACCCAATAAGTAACCTTTGAATCAAAAGTAAATATTTTTGATAATATACCTAATTTTTGTTGGGGGTTTTCTGAGCTAAGCATCATTGTTTAATCATGTAGGATTATTTGTGTGTCAGTCATTATTTGTGACTATGCCCCATCTGCACCCTGCGACTCCAGGGGTAGTGGATGCTCCTGCACTGGCTCCATTTTAAGATGTGCTTTAGCCTATTTTCCACATCATCTCATCATATAGGATGAGAGCCTTTTTTCTAACTGTTTGTGTGCGGTGTGCAGCCACCACAAGCACAATTGCTGAATGGGATGGATTTAAGCTTGATAAGATTTATCAAGCTTTAAGATTTATGCTCTGATGCAGAAGATTTTCATTGGAGGCAAATGATGACAACCAGATCTGTAGTTGCATGGCACCAACCAAAAGAATGTGTGAATTTATTTTGGGTAGATTTTGAACCTGTGTTGCTATTGTACTTGAAGGCGGAGTTGGAGCAATGTAAGAAGGCGGAGCTTGAGGAGCAGAGGCGGAGCTTCAGCACTGAGCAGGAGCAGAAGGAGCGAGGCTACACAGAAAAAATGAGCCAGCTGACTGCCCAGCTCCAACGGTTGGATGTTGTGGTTGCACAGGTATTGAACAGGCACACACGACAGCCTCACCATTTTACATTTACTTGTAAAATTATTTTAAAAATATATAAACTACTGCTACCACTACTGTTGGTTTGGTCCTCGCACTGGTTATACTTCTCTGCATGTTCCATGACCACTCCAATCTAACAGTCAACTCGACTCCACATACACACACACCCCTTGTCTCCATGGCATTGGCTTGGTTTTCTTTTGTATGATATCAAGTCCCTTCAGGCACACACTTAGCCCTCATGCACTCTGTAGGAGTGGGCGGGGTTATGTTGTCACAGAAACGGCATTACTGCTTGCTGGGGCTGGTGGCTAGAGGATGTGTGTCTTAGTGGGAGGTCAGCACCATCAGGGAAAGGGAGAGGAACTAGATGGTGGAGGAGAAGAGAGAGTGAAAAGGTAACCTAAATTAAAAAAACACATTCAAGTGTCAGTCTTGCTGTTGACACCTGTCACATATGTTGTTTGTTGCTATGGAGATAGTATAAATTATATTTAATTTGGCTGTGTTGTGAAGATGTATTTCTCTTATTGTTATTCATCTATTGTAGCTGGTCTCTGATAGGCTGTTGGACTATGCCTTTCCCCTCTTGCTCCCTCTTTCACCGTCTGATGAACAGTTTGTTGTCTACACACCACCACAGCTTGGCTTCAAGCCAGGTGGTAAATCATTGACCAATACGGTGTGAAACCTGTTTGCTCTGGCTGTTTGTGTCAGTCGGCACACGTCTTCACCTCGGTGGACAACTGTGAAGGATGTACATTGTGTGTGTGTGTCTGAGTGACTCCTGACCCGTGTGTCCAGCTGCGGGCGGAGGTGGGCTGTCTACAGGGTGAGCTGGAGGGGAAGCGTGTGGAGATGGAGACTCTGGATTCGCTTCTCCAGCGCAGGGAACGGGAGAGCCAGGAGGGGGCCAACCTCGTCACCATGCTGGGCCAGGACCTGCAGACCGCCGAGGAGAGCCGGTGAGACACTGCTCTCCCTCAGTAGAATAGTGATGTATTAATCACCAGGCACAAGGTGGAAAAGGCAGCAAAAGAATAAAAAAGTCCAGGGTAACCATTAAATAAATGTGGCTGAAGTTCAACAAGTTAGTCCTCATCCTTTGCTGGAGGCTGTTGTTTTAATGCCCGCCCCAACTGCAACGGTTTATTTCATTGTTGTCCACTGGAGGCTGCTTATGACCAACCGCATTCTTTGTCTTTTGGATTCTCCTCCTTAATCCTCTGCCCCGCCCCCTCCCCAGACTTCAACTGCACCAGGCCAACGACAAGCTTAGGAAGGTACTCCTCCATGTTATCCGCAGCACTGTTGCAACAGAGGAGCTGATTGGCCAGAAAATCAATGTTGGGCCCAGGAAGTCTCAGCCAGACAAGGCAGACAGAAGCTCAACTGGGAACAGCGATGTACAGGAGTCAGGTAGGTTACCTTCTTCCTCAGCCTTAAATGATAAACCTGTTATGATATTAAGACTTGAGTTGCTGAGGGCACATTGACTCTTTCTGTAAGAAGTGTTTCTCTTGTAGAATGTAGAAACTAAAGTACAAATCTGAAACATTTACGAAAATATTTAATTAGAAAAGCTTCGTCCACCTGATTGTAGTACTTCCTGACACCATAATGTTAATGGCTAACATCAATAGTATGCTGTCATTGGCTTGCCAACATTGTTCATGGTTGTTGGCTCACATCAGATTACAGAATGACTTCTCTCCACAGGTGTCTTGGTGGGTGAGGGGATGGCTGAGGACTCAGAGCTGACCCAGCTGCTGTGCGAGAGCCTGCTGGTGTCTGAAACCCAGCTGTCCCTGACCGAGGATGAGGCTGCAGTGGGGGCCTGCAGCAGACTGCACCTGGCCGTGGACACGCTGCTGGAGCTGCTCAACCAGGCCAACGCACAGGTCTCTACACAGGTCTCTACACAGGTCTCTACACAGGTCTCTACACAGGTCTCTACACAGGTCTCTACACAGGTCTCCACACAGGTCTCTACACAGGTCTCCACACAGGTCTCTACACAGGTCTAGATGAGATGTACTCTATAAATCGCACACGGGACATTCAGGTCTTACAGCAGAGTCTCCAGGACTAATCAGAGTTTAAAAGGAATAATTTAAAAAACTAGAAGATGTAATTACACACGAGGAATTACTTGCATAGGAATGCCCGTAATTGATAGATTTAGTTGAAGTGGGGATAGAACCGCCAACCCTCTGAAGAGAAAGAAAGAATGAAAGACAGACAGACACAGACCTTTGTAATGCATTTTGAATGAAATCTCGAGGTTGTCGTTTTTTCTTAATTGCAGAGATTTGGTGTGAACAAGAATAATATAATACTAATAAAATTTTAATAATATATAAAATATATAAATAAATTGTATATATAAATATATAAAGAGTAATTCTTCTTCATATACAATTTTCGTCATAATAATATGACAAAAAGCAATATGTAGATTGTGCATTCCTTTTTTGATTTGTATATAGACAATTTCTGTATATTTCCAGACTAGTTGCTCCATGATTTAAAAGACATGATTGCCGATTGCGCTCAACGGTCTGACGTGGTTGTGACGTTCATCTGTTGACGTAGTTGGAGCAGGCCCACAGTGTTCATGTGTCACTGGAGCAGCGCTGCTCTCAGGGCAGGGAGGACTCCTGCCACCTCCTCCAGCAGCACCGCGTCCTGCTGAAGCAGCTCGACCAGGAGGCAGGCCTGAAGAGCCACCTCCACCTGGAGCTCCACAAGGCAGAGGGTGAGCAGTGCTTTGTCACTGGTGCTTTAACCATTGTGTTAGGAGCATGGCAGCTTCAACATGGCCATGATTAGGGCAAGACATGGATGCATTCGGGTGCATTCATTGCATAATTGCATAAGTTAATGACACCTTACTGATTTGTTTTACATATGTACTATTCCTTATTGATGTTTGATCTTGTATCTGCTGGTATTGAGTATGATACAAATCATCTTATGAGGACATTCTAATGAGCCCTTGATATCCATTCATTTGGCCCCCTGCACACTGCCCTGTCAGGTCTGCTGGACGGCTACCTGACTGAAAAGCTGCTGCTTGAGGAGGCTCTGCAGCAGAAGGAGTCACGAGGGGAGAAGCTGGCGGAGGAGCTGGAGGGCCTCCGGGTGCAGCTGCACCAGACAGAAGGCCTCAGTGCAGAGCTGGAGGGCCTCCGGGTGCAGCTGCACCAGATGGAGGGCCTCAAGGCGGAGCTTGACAACCTTCGTGCCCAGCACCAGGAGCTCACCGAGGAGCATGCTGTTCTCCTGCGCCAGAGGGAGCATCTCTCTGCTGGGCTGGGGGAGAGGGAGAAAGGTGAGGGGGAGAAGCCTTGGAGCACAAACTGAAAGTGTAGGCTACATTGCATGCTTAATTGAGAATTTGTCTGTCCTTTTCTCTTGTAATGTCACATGTAGTTTGCTGAGCTGTGTTTTATACCCAAAGGCTGCTCTCTGGGGGCAGAATCTGACAGGTTTGTGGGTCAAAGAGGAGGGTATTTGTGTGCTGAATATTTGCTGTGCTGTTTGAGCTGCTGTGCCTAACATTGTGACCACCATTAGTTTGCAGTCCATGTTCTCTTGTAGCACTCTTTAAACTGGTTGGTTCAATGTTTCCCCTTGGGTCTAGTAGCTATGATCTCCATCAGTACAAAAACAAACCAAGGGATGATTGCCTAGTATGTGTAACTATATTGTTGCACATACAACCCCTGTTGAGATTTTGGCTGCCTCAAGTGTGTGTGTGTGTGTGTGTGTGTGTGCGTGTGTGTGCGCGCGTGTGCGTGTGCGCGTGCGCGTGCGTGTGGCGCTGAGGTGAGTCTAACCCCGCCCCCCATGTGGCAGCTCTCTTGGAGGAGGCGGAGCGTCTGGCCCAGGAAAGACGAGACCTGCAGCGGCAGGCCGAGAAGGACCGCAACACGCTGTCACGGCGCCTCCGCACCCTGGAGACCGAGCTGGAGGAGAGGGAGACCAAGGGCCTGGAGACAGAGCTGCACCACAAGGCCCACTCAGAGGACCTCCTCATGCACCTGCAAGCCCTGGAGAAACAGATCAAACACAACCGGCAGTTCATAGACGTATGTTCAGTCATTTGTTTTGTTGCAAAGCAGGACACCTTTAACTTGCTTTCATGCATGTCATGTCTAGAAAGGGATGGCAAACCCTTCAACAAAATGAATTAGATGACTCTTCAGAGTTCAGTGAAGAGAGTTGCAGATGCTTCTTTGAACTGTCCAGAATGAATGGTCTTTATCTTGTAATCTGCTGTCTAGGGAGTTTCTAGTTTCTTAAGTGTGTTGTCTGTCTGTCTGTGTTTCCAGGAGCAGGCTGTGGAGCGAGAGCATGAGAGGGATGAGTTCCAGCAGGAGATCAAGCAGCTGGAGGCTCAGCTCCGTCAGACCAGCAGGGGCCAAGCCAGCGGAGAGAGCCGGGGCCAGAGGGTACTGCACTACGTTTCATCCTCCTTCAGTTAGGGGCCCGGGGACAGAGGGTACTGCAATACGTTTCATCCTCCTCCAGTTAGGGGCCCGGGGACAGAGGGTACTGCAATACGTTTCATCCTCCTTCAGTTAGGGGCCCGGGGACAGAGGGTACTGCAATACGTTTCATCCTCCTTCAGTTAGGGGCCCGGGCTCTCCATTGTCTTCAAGAAAACCCCTGTTTATATTTTCCCTAAGTAAACATCCTTTATTGTTTTTTCTACTCTACTGCTATAATCTAGGTGTCTCTTTCAGCCAGTATAGTGTATAGTATTAGTATAAATATATAGTATAGATAGAATTATACTAAATACTAGTATTTAATTCTAATTCATATTGTTGTACAAAAGAGAAAGCTATTTCTGCCTGCAAGTAAATGCTGAAGTTGGTTGTGCTGTGATGTAGTCACCTTTTGGTTGGGATTATCATGCTTTTTTAATCTGTATGAAGGATTGTGTGTTCATTGTCTGCCAATGTGTTTGCTGTGTGTTTTGTGTTGCTGCTCTGAACGGATTGCTGTAGATTGAGGACTTGGTTCAGCAGGTATGGGATCAAACACTAGATTGTATCTCGGCTCCTAACTGCATGCGTGAAAATAAACCATTTCAGCATGGCTTCCTGGCTAACATAGATCCTAGATCTGCACATAACGCTCTGTAGATCCTACATCCCCTTTCCTGTCATCGTGAAGCCTGTTTTCCTTGATCCTAGAATTACTAGCTTTACTCTGGAATGGCTTAACAAAAGTAGCCCAATACCATTGCCTGTAAACTATTGAGCTCAATATTAACCAACTAAATCTTGGGAACTAAAGCCTGCTCTTGTGTGTATTCTCCTAGGTGGAGAGCCTCCAGGCCCTTATCAAGGACAAAACTGAAGACTATGACTCCCTGATGGCAGCCAATCAGCAGGCCCAGCATGATGTGATTGAGCGCAACGATGAGATTGACAAGCTGGCAGGGCGAATCAGGGAGCTGGAGCAGGCGTTGCTCAACAGCACAGAGAGCAGTCGCTCCATTTCTCAGCTGGAACAAGAGCTCCACCGGACGAAGCTCCGAGAGCAGGAGCTCACACAGGTGACTGGTCCTACAGCTATTATATATATCCTACAGCAGGACCTGTGCTTAGTGGCTTTCATGGCAGCCATTGGTTTAGTCCAAAAAATACAAAATACCTTTATTCCAAGGACTTCATGTCTTAAGTATAAAAGCCACCCGCTCATCACTTTATTAACTCAGAGGATTGTCAAGTCATTTGGCCTGTGAAGTGAACGGTGGGAATCTTATTTTGAACAAATCAATGACATCGAACGCAACTGGACTTGGATTTGTCTGTGAAGACGTTTCGCCTCTTATCCAAGCGGCTTCATCAGTTCGTAACGCATCAGTCTGACTAGTCCTC
>JAOPUI010000111.1:9637208-9647765 GCA_027123135.1 Urophycis floridana | reverse complement strand
GTGTGTGTGTGTGTGTGTGTGTGTGTGTGTGTGTGTGTGTGTGTGTGTGTGTGTGTGTGTGTGTGTGTGTGCTAGTGATATAGTGTACATATACTTTATATGCATGGAACTCCTGATCTTGAAGTCACAGGGTAACAAGCTAAAGAAGCGATACTAGCTCCCTGCTGGCGGTTCTGCCCGAGCACAGCGTGCTACCCTGGCAGCGAAGCAGACCACATCTGGCTGTAGTTAGAGAGCGGTTGGATGAGGTGTGCGCTCCATGACAGCGTCCTCCTTCCTCACTGGGAGGGGAAGCAAGCAATACGTTAAACAAGGAAGTAGAGTTCATCTACTAGTTGATCTAGTTCATGGAAGAGTAGTGTCACGGTGGCTGTTATTCACACCTAGCTGAGCAAGTAGGTGGTCTCTGTTCACTGAATGTGTGATGCAATGCGGTAAGAAAGGGCTGTGGTCACGCACAAAAAAGCTACAAAATGGATGACTCATTTTGGTTTGGTTGGTTTTGTGCAATCTCACATATTTTCTATGTTCTGTCGACGGTTCCTTGCATCCAGCTAACGTTAGCATTGTGAAACTTTATACATTATGTACACTTTTGCTGGGAGTTGCTCATGTTGCTGCACGCTATTATGAATTTATAGGTCAGTGTTTGAGTGAAAAGTTACGATTCCCCCCCCCATTGTTGCAGACGCATGCCGAGTCGACCCTGGCCAAAGCAGATCTTGCCTTGAGGGAGAAGGAGGCGGAGCTAGCAAGACTCTCAGCTGAGCAGCAGGCCTTGAGGGCGGAGCTTGCTGCAGTGAAGGAGGGGCTGAGCTCAAGCACAGAGCGGGCAGAGAAACTTCAGGAAGAAGGACATGTAAGACCAAAGAAAACCATTCCCAGTTGTGTGCAGAAGACCAAATGAGATGAACATGTTATTGTAATGTATTCAACACAATTACCCGAAAATGGCACATGAAATGGAACTCGAAAGCCAAGCTTCTATTCATGCATGCACTTATGTGGACAACTAGAAGAAAACCCACTTTGACTAATAGGCTAACTAAATCACTGAAAGTATTGAAGGTCCAGTGTGTAGTATGTAGTGGCATCTAGTGGAATGGAAGTGTTGTGTGTTTGTTAGTTTGAGCACTTTAACTACGTGGGGAGTGGGTCCTCTTCCATGGAGGCTGCCATGTTGCACAGCTATAGTATAGCTAGAGTATAGTAGACAAACGGCCCCAAAGCCAACACGCTGGCTCTGGAGCTGAGAGTTGTAGGAGGGGCCAGTTGAAAGGAGGGGGGTCGGGGGGCTGGGGGGGTTCAGTTGGTTGCAATCTTCACCACTAGCTGCCACCTCAGTTTCACACCCCGGACCTTTAAGTACATGAAGTTTGTATTCTTTTTTTTTCTTTTTTAAGACCAAAAGGATTTTTGATTATTTAAATTCACAACCTAAGGATTTTGACTGTCTTTGCCAGTTGGGTCTAACTCCTGTGTTCTGACTCAGACCAAAGATCGGGCTCTTGCCGACCTCCAGACGTACAACCATGGTCTGAAGGCGGAGCTGCGGGGCCTGCAGGAGGACCTGGCTGTGCAGGAGGAGGAGCTGGCCTATCAGCAGAGGGAGCTGCATCACCTGCGACAGCGCTGCCTCGGGCAGGACTCTGAGCATCACAACCAGAGCTTCACACAGAAAGGTCCCATTCATGCACGGATACTCACTACTTTTTAGTTACTTTTTAGTTTTTTAGCCGGCTAGCTGGTTAGATGATTTCAGTCAGGGCATACAAATTAATGACACAAAGTCAAACCATTGCACCATACAACCACAAGATGGCAATAATGACTGCGTGCTCTGATTGACGGTAATTGACCTATTTCATGTGATACCAGCTAGGTACTATTCATGTCAGGTTGAATTGTCCAAAAAATGACGACCTGGCTTTTCCTTAGCAGTCTCACTTGGCTCTTAAGAAAAGGGTTTTCAACCTGGACCCTATTTTTAAATAATTTTGGGGACTAAAAGCGACAACAATTTTTGAGATTGGTCTATCATTGAGCAGCATTGTTGCAGCCAAACTCTGCAAATCAGGCTGCTTTAGGGAAATAGCGCCCATCAATGTCCTTTCTCTAAAAGTGCTTGTTTCTCAAACTCAGATTCTATGTTAACATCATAGAACGGATCCTTACAGAGAAATCAACTTTTCTTTACCTTTGGCCTTGATCTGGATTGTTATTGTTTCATAAGTCTCGCACAAGGAAAAGTCTCAGTTCCAGAGGAGACTTTGTTGTGCTAGATTTCAGAAAGTGTAGCCAAGAGTTAGCTAAAATATTTGGGTGAAGGAGAGTTGACATTGCAGACCAGAGGAAAGATACCTGCAGCAGCTTGATTTCCAAGCAAGAGTTCTCTTTGAACCAGACTTGATCAGTCACAATGCCAAACAGGCTGCATCAAGCAGAAGCGAAAGAAAAACCTTTTCTTTCTTTTCTTATTTCGTTTAATGGAAAACCTGATGACATAAAGGAAAGATGTGAATTCCACAAAACTGTGGTGCTAACAGAATCTGACTGCACTTGCACTATGCTACGTAAATGTGATGGCGGATGTTATGGATGTGGTGAAACGATGGACTACATGAGCAGTGTGGAGCCTTCCGAGGCAGAAAAGTCATGAAAGACATAACTCTTATGACATGCTTTATATATTGTTTGAAACATAACTCTTATGACATGCTTTATATATTGTTTGAAACATAACTCTTTATATATTGTTTGAAACATAACTCTTATGACATGCGTTCTATATTGTTTGGGGTTGGAATGTGCTACCAATGGTTGTGACGGACTAATGCAGGACCTGAAAGAATGAAGAGGTCATTTGTAGGTCTGTGTTTCACATCAACGGATGTCGTCTTCTAGTGCTTTCACGCGGAGGCTTTGAAGACCACTTGGGTGATTCCCGCGATGAGGCGTCTCTGAGCTCCCCAGAGGTGCTGAGGAGACTGGAATGTTCTGAGGACCGGACCCAGGAACCCTTCCAGGCGTCTGTCCTCCAAGGCTCCCGTCTCTCCGCGCTGAGTGCTCTTGACAGCACGGCAGGGCTGGGTGTGCCCCGGGGCACGGCCTCGGCCAGGATGGTGGAGCAGGCCTGCTCCAGGACCACCACACCCTACTCCCTCAGTACGCGCTCTGCCTCGGCCTCAGACAACTTCTCCATGGCCTGCTCCCTGGATGTTGACAAGGTAGCTGGTCTGGGATGTTACCTTCTCAATGCCTGGAGTTGGATCAAACGGTGGTTTTGGATTTGTGCAAATGAATTGTGTATATTTGGGAATCGTAAAAATGAATAGTGTATATTTGGGAATTGTACAATTGAATAGTGTATTTTTCTTAGATGGATACCGTTGACCTGACTGCTCCACCCTCCCCGGTGGGCTCCGTGTCCTCGCGGTCTGCTACAGAGTGGGCCAGCGATGGCTACGGCAGCAGTGAGTTTCACTGGTGATTTGTTTGTGTGGTGGTTGTTGAAGTGGGTTGGGCCTCCGGTTGAATGACTCGTGTTGTGACCATTATTTTGTATTGACTAAATACTGCACGAAATGTGTCTCAATTCTCTTTTCATCTGTCTCCCATTCCTCATTCTCTCTTTGACCTCTTTTTGCCTCTCTGCTCTCTCTACTACTCTCCCCCTCCAGACGTCAGTTCAGAGCTGGAGGTGCGTCTGCGTGCTGAGCTGGAGCACACGGAGCGTCTGGACGCCCAGTTTGTGGAGTACCTGCGCTGCCGGGGCATGAACCCTGCAGCCAACACAGACAGCGCTGCCGGCAGCATGAGCCTCAATGAGGAGCTGCTGTCCCCAGAGCTGCTGGTAGGCTGCTCACCTGGGATTCATCCTGACAATACAACTCCGTTATACTGCAGGATATTCAGAGAGGCCAATACAAACACACGTCATTTGTAGCAGATTGGAGTGAGGCATCTTGCTCCATGATGCCTACATTTTGGCAAATATTCAATATTTAACACCCTGACTTATCATGATGCCTAGTCGGAATGAAAGATGAGAAGATGATCATGATTATCATTGTTCAGTATCCCTCTGAACATTGTTGACATGGACACATTACAAAAAAGTAACCAGCAATTCTCTAACTACTAGTGGTCCTTTTTCATGTGTCTGACTGTCATCCAGGACCTCCTGAAGAGGGTGCACCAGGAGGCCTGCCGGGTCCTCACCTTGTCCCAGCGTGGCGGTTCAACAGGTCTGTCACTGGGCCGGGCGCTGCCTCAACCACAGGACCAAGCCGGCCCCCTGGAGCCGCTGGACAGGGCTCCGTCTGCCCCGCCGATGGAATGGCAGCAGGAGAAGAGGGCTCTACAGGAGACGGTGGTTGCTCTGAGAGAGCTACTGTGTCGAATGGCACAGAGAGACACGCAGGTAAATGGCTTTAGCGTTTAAGACTTTTTGTCTCCAATTATTTTAAATAACTATTCAAATAAAACCATTGCTCAATCAACAGGGATTCATTTTTTTCCCCTAAATCAATTGTTCCCTGGGTTCCACCTCTCTTTATCAGACTGACCTTGGAGGCGATGGAGATCGTCAGCGAGAGAGAACTTCAGAGAGCGATGGTCAAGTCGAGGCACAGCTCAGGGTAGAGTTGGAGGAAGCTCAGAGCCAGCTCAGGGCAGAGTTGGAGGAAGCTCAGAGCCAGCTGAGCACCTCCCAAAACGCGCTGCAGGAGCATCTGAAGGCTGTGCAGTCACTCAGGTACCCAGGCAGTACACACACTCACACTACTGGGCTGATGTCTCCCTGCATTTAGTAGCCATGGTGCTAATAAAACAATGATATACATGTTGTCCATTTGTTGAGTTAAAAAAAAGAAGGTATTTGTGAGAAAGCATTTGTCTGGTGTCCTACCCTCAGTCTGTCTCTTCCTGTCCTACCCTCAGTCTGTCTGGTCCTGTCCTACCCTCAGTCTGTCTGGTCCTGTCCTACCCTCAGTCTGTCTGGTCCTGTCCCAGGCTCCGTTCTGTCCTGTTGGACTGTTGTAAGCCTCTGGGGGGTCAGATTGCTTACTGATGCTTGTTCTCCTTCCAGGCTGGCCTTAAAGTTGTGTGAGGAGGCCCTGCAGACGGAGCAGAGCCGAGTCCTGGAGCTCCAGACCTTACTGGAGCAGGAGAGGGCCCTCGCACTGCGCAGGGAGAGGGAGAAGGAGGACCGTAGGGAGGTACGGTGTACACACACACACACACACACACTGTGATGATAGCAGAACACAGGGTCTCAAACCCAGCCCCCCCACTTTGGTAGCATGGCTATAATAACCACAAGCTCTCTTGTGTGGCTTCTCAAAAGGTCTTGCAGGGATCTCTGGAGCAGAAGGGGACAGAGGTGGTGGCCCTCAGGGGTCAGTTGGAACAGGAGAAAGTGGCGTTCAGCAACTTGAGGCGGGAGCTGCAGATAGAGCAGTCCCGCAGCAGGCTGCTGGAGAAGAGGCTGGCCGACGCCCACACTGACCTCCAGGAGGAGGGCCAGCGCTCTGCCCAGCAGCAGGACCTCCACCTACAGGAAAGGAACCGGTTGGAGCGCCTGCTGGTGGAGGCGGAGTCACGCTCGGACGCCCACCGGGAGCTGGAGGAGGAGAGGGAGCGACGCGTCGACACACTGGAGCAGGTGGACCGCCCACAGGAAGCCAACACAGAGTGGGACAGGAAGTTGATCAGCGACCTGCAAGCCCAACTGGAGCAGGAGCGCAGGCAGGGGGAGGAGCTGGCATCTGTGAGCGACCGGCTGAGGGCAGAGCTTCTGCAGGTTAAGAGGAGAAGCGAGGAGAAGGAGGAGCAAAGAAGGCATGATGAGGTTCAGAGGGAGAAGGAGACTGCTGCCCGTCTTCAACACTCCTTGGAATTGCTGAAGAGGCAGAAATGGGAGGCCAGCTGTGCGCTGGCTGCAGAGAAGGAGCTCTGTTTGCGCCAAGCTGGTGAGATGGCTGAGCTGAAGGAACAGGTCCAGGCAGCCGTGGACAAGGAGCGAGAGGCGGAGAAGCAGAGGGAAAGGGAGAGGAGGAAAGACGGCCAGAAGCAGAAGGAGAGAGAGAGGCAGCTGGAGAGAACAAACAACAAACTGGTGAGATGACGAGCAGTTCAGATGTTCTTGCTGACATACGGGGGCCTGTTTTCTCACCAGGTGTGAGTTTGATTAGCTTCTTCAAGTCATTGCCATGTCTCTGACTGTGCTGCCTGGTAGGATGATCTGTCTAGCATACACAGGGGTGGACACTTCCACTTGTGTTGTCAGTAATGTGTAGATCTTGTGATGACTTTTAACATCTATTCAACCTAACATTAAAACGAGGGGCGGAGCTTTAACATTTGGAGTAGAGCTGTAATGGAAGTCACAGATGCCGTTTCTCCCTCATGTCAGTGTGAGCTGGAGGTGCTCAGGAAGCAGGACCAGCAGCGCATGCAGGAGCTGCAGCACACTCTGTCTGAGCTGGAGAAAGAGGAGAGGGAGATGGCCGCTCAGAGGCTGTCCTGCTCCGCCACCATACAACCTGCTCACCACACCAGGACCGGCCTGGCGGTGAACCCTGGTGCCCCGAGCGAGCACACAGTACTCGACCATCAGGTACAGCAGGGGACGTCATTGTTTACAGTACTCAACCATCAGGTACAGCAGGGGACGTCATTGTTTACAATCAGCACAACAACCAAGGAGAGATTGCTGAAATGTGATTGGTGAATTTAGATCTTTTATTTATTCACCCTATTCTCTTCTCCTTGTAAAATTAAAATGTATTATTTATTTCATAATATACAGTATAGTATATTACATATCAGAATTTTTTATTCACTGATTTGAAATGAAACTTTGTTAGCCTGGGGCTTCCTCTGGGCTGCTGGAGAGGCTGCTGGGAGAGAACGGTGCCCTGACGGAGCGTGTGGCCTCCCTGAGCCAGGAGACGCTGGCCCTCAGGCAGACCGCTGCTCGCCTGGAGCGCCGGCTGCGCTGCACAGAGAGCCACCTCACCAGGGTCACCGTGGAAACCGAGAACAGACCCGTCATCAGTGAGGCGGCCAGCAATGGCAAGGTGAGACCTGGAGGATGAGCTGGATCCACCTGAGGGCAGTGGAGCAAGTGGTCTCCTTCTTGCAGAGACTAGCGGTGAAGCTGCAGATAGCAAACAACCGAATACTCCTTGCCTCCCTTTCCAGGACTACAGTGGCCTGCACTGGCCTGTTGTCGGGTACCAGAAGGTATTTTTGTTGAGCCGAAAAGTAACATTAATTAATCACACCAAGGTTGTTTCTCTAGCCTGCGGTTTAATCACAATTGATTATCTTTGTCCTATTCACCATAGTTGTGTGTATATAGCCTCAGCTTGTGTGGATGTTTGGAGCTCCAGCTGGCCAGTGGCTGAAAGGGCGTGTGAAGCCTGTGGGACTCCAGCACCACAGTGGGGGGAAGACGAGAGCATTGTCTGCCAAGCAATTGATGATGATAGCCAAGTTTGAGAGAGGGTTCAGCTACTCTGACACATGGAATATTATATTCCATTTCTGCAGGCCATTGTTTCATGCAGGGGCAGCAGTAGCTCAGTAGGTAGAGCGGGTGAACAGAGTGGGTCGGCGGTTCGATCCCTCGATCCCCCTCCTCCAACTGTCCACATGTAAAAATGTACTGATTGAAAGTTGCTTTGGACAAAAGCGTCTGCTGAATGCCCCCTTATTTTGCTAGATGCCACTATATTTATACACACTACACCTTTACGGTAACGTGAAACATAATTATTATGTGTAAATCAAACGTGCAGATCAACATGGTAAAAAATACAGATTTTGAATAGATCCTGAAATAAAATAACTTCACTCATCCCATCTACCTGAATCAAATGTATTGTCCCACCAATCTTATCTTTAAAAGGTGACCACCTTCCTGGGTCCTTTTTGAACTCAAGGCCAGCAAGACTGTTGTTCACTTACACTTGCACTACGTCTAACGTATCTCAAGCAGCGCTCATATCTTGTTGTCCTTTTAGAGTGAGGTCTGAGCTCATGAACTGAACAAAGTGGTCTCCATCTCCACCCTCCACCAGGTGCAGCGTCTCTACGAGCGCTACCTGCGCGCTGAGAGCTTCCGGAAGTCTCTGGTGTACCAGAAGCGCTACCTGGTGCTGCTGTTGGGGGGCTTCCAGGAGTGTGAACAGGCCACGCTGTGTCTGATTGCCAACATGGGGGCGCGCCCCTCGCCCAGCGGCCCACGGCAGCGCAGGCCCCTCACGCGCTTCCGGGCGGCTGTACGTGCTGTCATCGCAGTCTCCAGGTAACCTGCAGCACCGCAACTTAAAGAACAACTGTTTTCACCCCAAACAGCAGATATCACAACTACAATGTTGTCCAGAATACGTCCACTGGTTCAGGCCCCGGCAGCGCTGGTACTGGAGGGGGAGAGTAGTAGAGAGAGCAGAGAGGCAAAAAGAGGTCAAAGAGAGAGAATGAGGAATGGGAGACAGATGAAAAGAGATATATACATATACATGCATGGAAAATTCTTATTCTGGGTATTCTGCAATATCCCCAGTTATACCATTTGGACTAAATTAGTTGTACTCTCATTGAGACTACAAGACGACTCATTGAGACTACAACTTTATAGTGAAAGTTATTGAAACTTAATATTATTGACCTATTATATATGATCTGTCATTGTGCAACTTTAGAACTTTTGTTCAATGTGTGCAAGCAAAGACATTTTCTCCATTTCTTTTTTCCAGAATGAAATTCCTGACCAAGAAATGGCAGCGAGCCATCAGGCGCATGTCTGTATCTGGAAGTGTGAAGGGACATGCTTCAGGTCATGCTTCAGGACATGTTTCAGGACATGTTTCAGGACATGTTTCAGGACATGTTTCAGGTCAGATGAACCACTGCTGCTGCTACTTGCTGTTTTTTGTGGGGCTTTCTCACATTAACATTTTAACATCAACAGGTTGTCGACCAGAGGTTCTGAAGCAGCAGAGGTGCAATTCTGAGTCTTCACCTCCAACCCGAGACGGTAAAGCCCTTCACAGAGACGCTGTGTCTACATGGGGCCAGCCGGTGAAGTCCCCTTTCAGACTGCACAACAGGTTGGCTTCTTTTCCAGAGGTACTCTAGTGTTTGGCGGCCCAGTGGTTGGCACCAAGGCGTTGGCACCGGTTCTTTGGGCTGGTCTGTTTGTAGCTTGCCAGCCTTCCCCATTTTCTCTGGGAACTCTGGTTCGGTGACATGTTGGGCTACTTTCTGTCTATTTTCTTCTTGTTTGTGGTCATGTCTTGTGCACTGTGTCTCTGTACTGTGTTTAAACATGCCCCCTACATTGTGAAAAATAAATTACCATATTAACTTAACCCATAAGAACCCAGACCCATTTCTGCTCA
This sequence comes from Urophycis floridana, assembly GCA_027123135.1. Lineage (NCBI taxonomy): Eukaryota > Metazoa > Chordata > Actinopteri > Gadiformes > Phycidae > Urophycis > Urophycis floridana. The sequence goes on along the minus strand of JAOPUI010000111.1, from coordinate 9,638,355 downwards.
AAGGAAAATTATGGGGGCTATACCACAGACCAAGTGGAACACAACACATTTCTGATTTTATTTCTAAAATGCTACCACTTAATCTGTGATGTGACATATACATTACAATGTTTTGTTTACCAAACAAAACCTTGTCATTGAAAGGGAGAATTGTAAAAAGCTGTGCAACAGCGTGCTTCAGTGCTCTGACTGGTCTGTTTGTTAACTAGGGACAACTCTGGCTCCACTGTGGTGCAGTCTAGGACGTCCCAGGACCCTGAGCCCTCCCTGACAGAGTACATCCACCATCTGGAGAAGGTCCAGCGCCGGCTGGTGGCCTCCAAACCTGGTAAGAAACGCTGTATAGATGGGTTCAGAAGAGCTGTTTGGAGATCAATGTACATGATCTATATCGTACAGGGCAGTAGAGCCCTGTACACCTTTAATGGCATCATGGAACGAGTTCAAGTGTCCCAACTTGGATAATGACTTCTAGTTTTGAAGGAAGCAATTTGTAGGTTTATACCACAAATACCCCAGAATGTGGTTTATTTCATTATTGGGCGCTGGTTCCACAAATAGTTAATACTAAGGCTATACATTCATAACGGGTTGTTCTCTACATTTGACAACCTTTGGCTCCTGCACCATGTCACCTCTGTGCTCTATCATCTCCCAACTCAGTCTACAAGGCACTCTTAGCCCCGCCTCCAACAGAGGAAATTAGAATGCAGGCACTGCCAGTCTGTTCCTCTGATATACTTGCTTATCAGCAGCGCTGGCTGCAGGAGAATCTGACTTGACTGTCCCTCAGCTGCCTCTCACTCCTCTACCGATACTCCCAGGTGAGTGTGAGCGGCTCACACCACCCACATAGTCAGTGCACTTCTCTGAGGCAGGCTGCAAACAGCAGTAGGTTTAAAGAACGCTAAAGGAGGTTGACAGTTATGTCGTACTGGCATGCTAGTTCATAGCAAGGGTTTCTTTGCCTTATCCTATCATATCTTATCATTTTCTTTCACCGCTTCTCCTGGGGAACTGAGCAGTATACAACTGTTTGAGGTTCACTGGTGCCCTGTGTTAACTTTAGGGATGGTTGATCAAGTAGTTCTTGCATTGGTTGTGACGGGCATGCAATGCAGTTTTTGTTTAACCAAACAAAAACTGC
>JAOPUI010000111.1:9615430-9628779 GCA_027123135.1 Urophycis floridana | reverse complement strand
CTAATTCACGATTGGGTTAAATGCAGAAGACCAAATTTCCCTCACGGGATCAAATGAGTAATTCTTCTTCTTCTTCTATAGTTTTAATGTCTGTGGTTCCTTGTGTCCAGCAGCTCTCTGGTGTCTGAGGCCCCGACAGGGCTGTGGTGGGAGCTCCCGTCCTACAGGGTACAGGGCTGTTTAGTAGACGCTGTTGTCCAAAGTGACTTTCAATCAGTACGTTTGTGGGGTTCAACATGTGAAGGGGATCGAACCACCGACCCTACGGTTAGTGGACGACCCGCTCTGTCCACCTGCTCTACCCACTGAGCTACTGTCACTCCACTAACAACTAACCCTAACCCAACCCGACCCTACGGTTAGTGGACGACCCGCTCTGTCCACCTGCTCTACCCACTGAGCTGCTGTCACCCTGTGATGAGTGTTGTTGTCAGGCTGAGCTCCACCTGTTGCCCACACCGGTGCTCACCTCCAGTGGTCTCCATGACGACGCGTGCTGCAGCTGCCTGTAGCTGTGGCGCTAGTTTAGCATGCTGCGCTTCCACCAGGGTGGTGATGTCATCCAAACAGACATGTCCTGAGTGGACAGAAGTGACAAACCTGGTGTCCATGGTGACTTCACGTGTCTTGTCACGATGACAAGGGTGCTGTTTCTCCCCCACGGGGAAACACCTCCCTGTGATCTGTCTGCACCTGGGAGGGCGTGGCTTCACTGCTCACACCTGCAGGGTGGGGGAGGGGGATGGTGGGGGGGTACTCCTGGGGTTGCTAAGCAACAGTTATTTGGCAGTTGTAACAGTAGCTGACAGGTTTAGCAATAAAAGCACAGACCGTGAAACCACAATGTGAGTAAACCTGCTGTGCCTCATGGAGGCAACAAAGACAACAACAGGACACCGTCTGTACGTCCCACTTGTGATGTCACCAACGGAAGGATTTTGAAACGGCTGGCATCGGCTGATAAGCCTCTTCACACCAAGATAGGGTCCTGTTCAGCGTCAGGAAAGATCCACTGTGTTACAGAAGGGAAGTCTGGTGTCACTGCAGCAGAAGGACAGTGCAGCCCAAACAGAACACACTGGTAACTGTGATCAGGGTCCTGTGTTGTGAGTGAAGGTTTTGCAGTGTGTGGGACGCTGGAGTCCTCCAGCTGCTCAGAGTTGATCCGGTCGTTCCTTTCCCACACGCCAGCCTCCCAGTGAAAGTAGGCTAATCCCTGGAGCTGAGCGCTCCCTCATGGAGCTGCAGACCCTTCAGGACACAAACATCCCAGTGACAGAACAATGCTGGGAGCTTGTTTTCCATTTTAGCTTTTTTTCGCTTCATCTCGTATTTATTCATGTTCGTAGAAAATGTTTCACCCCCAAATCTCCCATGATGCACTGTGCTGTACGAGCCCCATGGGTTCTGAATGAGGCCGTGGTTTGAGTATTTGGTGCTACAAGCCATCGCGGCACACGTAACATGACGTAGCACGACGTTGGGTAGTTTAGCACGGCAGGAGTAAGCATTAGCATGGAGTAAGATAGCTTAGCATGTGAAAGCTATAGCATGGCAACGTGAGCCGGGAGGCCAGATGTTGGCTTGACTTTGAATGAACTTTATTGACACAATCTTCATGCATTCATGACATCATTTGGAATAGATGTCTTTTAAAACGCTGATGCACAAAGGCCTTTTTATTTAATTAGGTATATGCGAAAGAGTAAAATATTGAATTAATGAAACCAAACAAACGATAGCGTGCAGTAAGAAACTGTAACATGACCCAAATAAGAAACTGTTATCTTCATCTCTGTTCAGTTATATTTTGAGGTAAAAACAATTCAGGATCACGTTTCAGGAACCTTGTTCCTTCGTTGATCCAATTGGGCAGAAATCAATACATTCTGTCTTTATTGGGATGAATTTGTTCCTCTACAAGAAGAGAAGCCTGACCCTGTTAGTGAGACTCTGGGAGGCTCTGGCTGCCCTCCACCTCCTCTGGAGACATGAGGCTTCATGTCTCCAGAGGAGGACCACAGCCCTGAGGAGACACTGTGCACCGCTGTGCTGACAACACTCAAACCATTCCTCTTGGCTGTGTGCCTGTGTGTGTGTATCACCATGTGTGTGTGTGTGTGTGTGTGTGTGTGTATCTCTGTGTTTGTGTGTATATCACTGTGTGGTTGTGTGTGTGTGTATCTCTGTGTTTGTGTGTATATCACTGTGTTTGTGTGTATATCACTGTGTGTGTGTGTATCTCTGTGTTTGTGTGTATATCACTGTGTTTGTGTGTGTGTGTATCTCTGTGTTTGTGTGTGTGTGTGTATCTCTGTGTTTGTGTGTGTGTATCTCTGTGTTTGTGTGTATATCACTGTGTGTGTGTGTATCTATATGTGTGTGTGTGTGTGTGTGTGTGTATCTGTGTGTTTGTGTGTGTGTGTGTATCTGTGTGTTTGTGTGTGTGTGTGTATCACTGTGTTTGTGTGTATGTCACTGTGTTTGTGTGTGCATCTCTGTGTTTGTGTGTGTGTGTATCTCTGTGTTTGTGTGTGTGTATCTCTGTGTTTGTGTGTATCTGTGTGTGTATCTTTGTGTGTGTATCTCTGTGTTTGTGTGTTTGTGTATCTTTGTGTGTGTATCTGTGTGTGTATCTTTGTGTGTATATCACTGTTTGTGTGTGTGTATTTGTGTGTCTATCTTTGTGTGTATATCACTGTGTTTGTGTGTGTGTATCTGTGTGTGTGTATCTCTGTTTGTGTGTATATCACTGTGTTTGTGTGTGCGTATCTCTGTGTTTGTGTGTGCATCACTATGTGTTTGTGTGTGTGTGTGTGTGTATCTTTGTGTGTGTATCACTGTGTTTCTGTGTGTGTATCTGTGTGTGTGTCTTTGTGTGTATATCACTGTGTTTGTGTGTGTATCTTTGTGTGTGTATATCACTGTGTTTGTGTGTGTGTATCTGTGTATCTTTGTGTGTGTGTATCACTGTGTATGTGTGTGTATCTGTGCGTATCTTTGTGTGTGTGTATCACTGTGTTTGTGTGTGTGTATCTGTGTGTATCTTTGTGTGTGTGTATCAATGTGTTTGTGTGTGCGTATCTGTGTGTGTATCTTTGTGTGTATATCACTGTGTTTGTGTGTGTGTATCTGTGTGTATCTTTGTGTGAATATCACTGTGTTTGTGTGTGTGTATCTGTGTGTATCTTTGTGTGTATATCACTGTGTTTGTGTGTGTGTATCTGTGTGTGTATATCACTGTGTTTGTGTGTGTGTATCTGTGTGTGTGTATCTTTGTGTGTGTATATCACTGTGTTTGTGTGTGTATCTGTGTGTGTGTATATCACTGTGTTTGTGTGTGTGTATCTTTGTGTGTGTATCACTGTGTTTGTGTGTGTGTGTATCTTTGTGTGTGTATCACTGTGTTTGTGTGTGTGTATCTTTGTGTGTGTATCACTGTGTTTGTGTGTGTGTATCTTTGTGTGTGTATCACTGTGTTTGCCCCCCCTCGCTCCACAAGGTGACCCACCCCCCGCGGGCGGAGCAGCAGGTGCAGTTGATGGGGGGCTTCGATGAGAAGGCCTACCTGGCGGGGAAGCAGATGAAGCCGGGCGAGGACCCCTACCGAGAACACGCCTTCAACCTGCAGGAGAGCAACCGGCTGGGCAGCGAGAGGTCCATCAGAGACACCAGACATTACAGGTGAGATCCCTGAGTACAGGTGAGATCCCTGAGAGTACAGGTGAGATCCCTGAGAGTACAGGTGAGATCCCTGAGAGTACAGGTGAGATACCTGAGAGTACAGCTGAGATATCTGAGAGTACAGGTGAGATACCTGAGAGTACAGCTGAGATACCTGAGAGTACAGGTGAGATACCTGAGAGTACAGGTGAGATACCTGAGAGTACACCTGAGATACCTGAGAGTACAGGTGAGATACCTGAGAGTACAGGTGAGATACCTGAGAGTACAGGTGAGATCCCTGAGAGTACAGGTGAGATCCCTGAGAGTACAGCTGAGATATCTGAGAGTACAGGTGAGATACCTGAGAGTACAGCTGAGATATCTGAGAGTACAGGTGAGATACCTGAGAGTACAGGTGAGATCCCTGAGAATACAGCTGAGATACCTGAGAGTACAGGTGAGATACCTGAGAGTACAGGTGAGATACCTGAGAGTACAGGTGAGATACCTGAGAATACAGGTGAGATACCTGAGAGTACAGGTGAGATCCCTGAGAGTACAGGTGAGAGGGGCAGACCAATCAGATACATTAGAGGTTTAAGGGTTTAGTTTAGTGTATTGAATTTATAAAAGCTCAGTGTGCAAGTACATTAATCACATTACATTACGCATTACAAGTACATTAATCACATTACATTACACATTACAAGTACATTAATCACATTACATTACACATTACAAGTACATTAATCATTTAACAAATGAGAAGATGGTTGCACTAGATTTAGCAGAGCAGCTAATTTCCATCTGCAGTCCTCGTACATAAAAACAGATGATTAAAGTGATGGTTCGGAGTAAAATTCACCCTGAGGTAATTTCCACCAATAATCCATCCAAATCGCCCTCAGATGCATGTTTAGGGACGGTCAATATTTATCAAGTTTAGGGGTATCAGCCGAATGGCTTAGTATTGGAGTGTCCGCTACAATGTGTATATCTCGTAAATTACCCCACTAATAATGCATGGATTGTTACCCAACGTCTGTAGTAATGCATATATGGTCTGTACTCACAAAACGAGGCATTTTAAAGTTTGTAAGTACAACAGGGGTTTATTTGAAAGAGCACTTTTCTGATAGCTTCAACTCTCTGTTGCTAAGGCTACTGCTGCGTCATATTTTTATGTATCATATATTTCTGTCTGTCTGTCATACCCAAATGTCAATGAAGCTTCCTGTTTAAAATAGAGTGTGTGTGTGTCCAGGATATGGCAGCAGAAGTTAGTGCAGCCCTGACCCAAGCTGACCCCAACCTGGTGCTGAGTACGGCCTTCAAGCTGCGCATCACACAGAGAGACCTGGCCACTCTGAGGGAGGGCAGCTGGCTCAATGACGAGGTACATGTGCCTGTTGGCCCAGTGGTGGAACCGCTCAGTGGTCCCGTTGCCTCCATGTTTATACGTCATCATGTTCAACATTTTGTTGAAAGTGAATGAGAAACATGTCTGTAAGGAGCAGGCTGGGCAGGCGGTTAGATAATCTTGCTCAAGGATGCCAAAAGGGACACTGCAGCTGTTGGGGATGGACCCCAGTACCTTTCAGCTGGGAGTCAGCAACAAGGCCAAGACACCATGCTGCAAACTGCTGTACGTGGTTTATATCCTCATTGATGATCTTTCCCTTAGGTGATCAACTTCTACCTCTCCCTGGTGATGGAGCGCTCGTCCAGCCAGGCAGCCCCAGGTCCGAGGGTCTACTGCTTCAGCACCTTCTTCCTTCCCAAGCTGCGTGGTGGGGAGGGCGGGCAGGCTGGAGGTCACTGGGCCGTGAAGCGCTGGACCAAGGCTGTGGACCTCTTTCTCCATGACCTCATACTGGTGCCGCTGCACCTCGACATCCACTGGGCGATGGCTGTAAGTCGGAGCCAAAATGGCCCAAACTATTTGCAATATACTTCTGATGAAAAAGTATTGCTTTGAAGATGCTTCACGTCGGCATAGCATTAAATGGAATGTGATCATGGAGAGTCACACTGGCAGTACTTCCCAATAATCTTGAGAAACAATGGGTGTTAATGACTCTTATTGTACCTATCCACTATAACAAACATACACACCAAGGCTATGGTGCTAATGGAATGACAAAATAGAACCCCTTTCAATGAAGTGAGGGATGGAAGGCTGTCTCTTGGTGCAAACATACTGTACTTCTTACAAAGGCGTATTAAATGATCTTGTGACATAGTAAAGACAGTTTTAGATTTGACGTGACATGTAATTGTAATTTTGCATGACACAGCCCAGGTGTTGGGTTGAACTCAACCCTTTAGCATGATCTCTTCATTGTGGCATTTCTTTCAGGTGATAGATCTGAGAAGCCAGACGGTGAAGTCGTATGACTCGATGGGCCGGAGGCATGATGACCTCTGCAGTCTGTTACTGTGAGGCTACAACACCATTGTTTGTGTTTTATCAATGGAAATCCCACCATTCTGAAGGGTTTTTTATTTGTTTAATTTAAGTGATTTAATTGTTTGACATCAAATAAACTCCTTGCTTTTCTCCCCAAGACTCTTCTTGAGGGATGAGCACAAAGCCAAGAAGGGAAAGGACTTGGACACTTCAAGGTGGACTGTTGGCAGTTTAAGGGCCAGTGTAAGTTCCCATGGACCTCAAATTGACGTCCACATCTGGAGCACAGATCCAGTCTGTATTTCTTCTCCAGTCTGGACTGACCATTTTTCTGTTCACATGTCTAGGAGATTCCCCAACAGAAGAATGGCAGTGACTGTGGTATGTTTGCATGTAAATATGCAGACTACATATCTAAAGGAAGACCCCTCACCTTTAAACAGGTAGATGTTATGTTATCTTTTTCGCAATTGGTGCTGTAGCTGGCTAGCCATGGTCCAGTCTAACTCCATGGAAAATGGTTCTTACTTGTAACTGGGAAACGGCAACGACTTTGGGTGCTTGTCCTCTATGCACTCCTTGTCGGAATAGGACTTGTGTGATTTTATAACTAGTCTTTTGCATGCAAACTGAGCATATTCTGAATATTTGCAGATTTCCCATTTAAAGGTAAAAAAACATCTTGAATGGAGTTGTATGGGAATCTATCCTGAGATCAACATCTCAGATGTGGCAACGTTCTCAAAACATTGCCACGTCACTGTTAAACACGTCTCTCTCCTTCTTTCTCTTTAGTGTCACATGCCCCTTTTCCGGAAGGTCATGGTTTGGGAAATTCTCAATCAAAAGCTACTGTAGAAGTTTGCAACAAACTGTCTTCTATCAAGTGGCTGCATGGGAACATGCATATTCTCCATTGAGAACCCAGCTGTGTGCATGATAGTTTAAGGATTAAGATGTGTGAATGGACCACAAAATTTAAATGTAAGTCCTAACCGGCCATCCATATAATGGTGTCCAAAAATGCCTCACTAATCTTAACTAATAAAGTCATCACATTGGACCACCTCCAACTTGTAATTAGCAAAGTTATTTAAATATGCGAACAGTTTATTAAAACATTTAACAGTATATCTGTTACCAAGACTTTGGCACTACTGATTGAGGTTTTGTTTCATATTTATGTTTGGATTGTTTTCTGCTTAAATACTGCCTAAAGTGCCTTGTATTTTTTTAGCAAACATTAAAAGGTGTAGTATATTTTGTATATATTTACGTCAGATTGAATTTAGTTTTGTTCATTCGGTTGTTCCTCTTGGTCAAAAAATACTCCAATGGTCAGTACCAATATTGAAAATAACATGGATGCAAATTTGCATTCTGCAACTCAAGGCAATTGGGGAAATCGAAAGGACAAATTGCAGCTCTTTGAATTACCTACGGATAAGAAAGCAAAGACATTTGGCTAAGATTTTACACAATTCTGTAAATTATAGTGAAAGCATGCATGTCATTTCATTAGTTGCCTAGGTGTGAATGTGTGTATTGGTTAGTTTGCTATAATCAAAGCATGCTAGTTCCTTGCTTTTCCTTTTGCCAATGTAAATCTGAGATGGATGGATTTCAGATTTTTTTGTTCATGCAAAGCTGCTTGGGTATACTACTCTATACATCTGCAAATCGAGATTCATGCGAATAATCTGACATTTCCTGTAATAAAGCGTTTATTTTGTTACTTGTTTTGCAGTGAATGTTTTGGTATTACACATAGAATCAGTTTAAAATTAAGAAGGAAAAAAAAGCTGTTAGAATTTTCTTAATGCTAAGGAAAAGTATCTAGGGTGTGGCTTTAGAAGTCCATCTTCAGAACATTGCAGTTTCACCAGGCAGACCCACGTCCATAACATCCACCACCACATAATGACGTACCCTAGTGGAGGTGCAGTCCCATTCTCAGCACTGCAGTGGGCTTTTCCACCATGAATGAATTGATGTATGATGCATGTATGAATTTTCCTACACATATTGGCCCCAAGAAGGTTTCCATCGAGGTTAATGAAAATAGGTTAGGAAAGGACATGGGACATTTTTTTGTTTGACTGTCCAACTGCAGGTCTCATTTTATGAATCTTCATATGCTCTACACAAAGTATGTCAAATGTAACCATGCACTTCTGTGACTAGATTTTCTTTGATTTTCTTTATTTACTTGTTCTGAAAACATACTTTTATTGTCTCCTGTTTGAAATACTGGTGGTTCTTGGAGTTCTGAGATGTTCTGACATCCAAGGTGTCAGATTCCCAAACCGTTCCTGATAGTTTAACAAACTACATATAGTTAACAAACTACATATACGTAAAGAGGTATATATGAGCCAAGTTGACCACACACACACACACACACACACTACCTCATGGTGAGGTCTGATGGATGTTGTTCACCTAGCTGTTGTTCAGCCACTGCTCACCAGGTGCAGCAGCTGAGTCACGGTATCTGAACTATCAGGGACCTCATTGTGGTGACAGTACTGCAGCTGAGAGACTCAGTGGTCCATTGACATTTGAACTCTAGAGCTAGACAACATTGATAAGATCAGGTAAGATTTTTATTTTTTTGTCAACTTACAAGCATGTCTTATTACCGGGACCAGAGTCATCCAGTGCCATCAAATCACATTGCAAGATGTGATTGACGGAGTGTATCCAGTGTAGCACCAGGTAAACAAACGGCTGCCATTGAATAGTTGACACATGGGTACACGTGCTGCCAGCAGGCCGTGTGCTGAGAGGCCAGCGGTCCACAGCCTCCATGGCTCCGGCAGTCCTGCTGGCACTCAGCACGTCTCCCAAGTCCCAGGTCCCTTAGGGAGGCTGCACCGGCATGGTGGAGTGGGAGGGGCTTCAACAGAGGCTGAGAGGAGCCACTTGGTGCCCTTGGGAATTCAAGAGAGCCGTGAGAGATGACCATGATTACCTTCCACAACAGCCCTGGCACTGTCGCGTGCCCCGTTCCCTTCCCTCTTCCAGTCTACTCTGCTCTTCCTTTCCCACTCCCTCTTCCACTGGCTGCCTTGCAGTCAGGCTTGGAGTCAGAGGGCTACTGCTCCCGACACAGGCAGCGATGGTCATTACTGGCCCTCCTGCTCTGCAAGTGAGAGGGCTCAGACACAAGATGCTGTCGATAGCGAAGACAAATGCATTAGCATGGCTTTCTGGTGACAACTGGCTGGTCTTGGTGCCTGAAAGCACACTATCTGGTGGCCACCTATCTGAGGGACTGCTCCACATCTCCTTGGAGAGCACACAGCCCTCTGAAGGTGAAGATACATTCAAATACATCTTTTCATCTGCACCAACAACCTTTGTTTGTCTTCTGATGGCCTTCTGTCTTCCTTCTGTCTAATTCATTGAAAGAATCCCAACCAGGACTAACATCTAGTGAGTTGGTGCTTTGGATGAAGGGCTTTTTTGCTGGTGTCTCATGAGTCATCCAGAAACAAATCCTCTAATGTCCTTTGATTGGCACTGTTCTTCACCACCCTAACTGGCATTTCGGAAAAAAGGAAAGGGATGTTCGCAGAAAGACTGCCCTGCCCTCATGTGACCAGCCTGCAGTCTGAAGTAAGACACAGCGGTTTGAGGTTTGAAGTGCACACGTAGTTGGAAGTGAACATTGGATCTGTGGTAATTGAGACGGTTTGATATAGTTTTCTTGGGTTTGCTGGCATTCTCCGTTCCTGTGGGAGAAAAAGGAATGTTCAGGAATACTAAAACAAATCCACCGAATCGAAAAGTAGTAACCAAAAATACCATCAATAAAAGATTGTATTTAAATCCACTGTGAGATGATCCTCTGGATGACTCGTATGGCAGATCAATCCACTGGCGGACGAGTTGTAAAAACAACTTGAATTGTTGCGGCACCAAATGTCAAGTAAATAATAGTTAGAGTTACTAATACTTGGGTTAACACAGGGAATAGCGGTTATGTACAAAAAAGTTATATTTAAATTGTGCAGATGATAGCAGGGCTTTTCCCCAGGTAACACCAAGACTTCAGGACAGCCCTGACCTCTAGCCTTTGTAACATCGGGACTGTGCAGGAGATTTTGCGTTTTGTTTCTCATCTGAACAAAGAATAGTATAGTATATTGCCTTATATTGACTGATTTATCGATATCAAAAAAAACATCTGATTTGGAAGATGATATAGGGTTTATAACCTAGAAGACATGAAATTCTACATTATAATTATTATGGCACCCCTTTTACATTGCATATTTGTTCAGAATCTGTAATAATAAGAAAGTTGGAGAAAGTGGAGAAATGTTGGCGAATGTTGGAGAAAGCTGAATAATGGTCTATGGTCTGGCTGGATATGGATTGCAGCTCTGGAACTCAGGAGATTGAGGGATGGGGTTTGCATCATTAGCAAGTGATCCCTCGCAGGGTGCAGATCTCATTACAATTTGGGGGAAACACAAACATGGAATTCTTTTAAGAATACAGGGATGTCAATATCATCAATGCATATCAAATTATGAACTGCTGTAACAGACACACAGCCATTAATAAAGTAATGTAATCACTTTGAGGCCCATCACTATACATATTCATTTACAAAGCCACACATCCCCAGATGCAGCACCAATCATTCTCTGAAAATGGGCATTTAAAGCAGTATTTGATTTTAGATTTAAGTTGAGAGAGACATTTAAAAAGCATTCAACAGCGGTTTAAACATGGCTTGGAGACCAAAGTGATGATACAAATTTTACATCTTAAGTTTGGGTCATGTGGATCGCAAAAATAGATCTTGCATTAAAAAAAAAAATCTGTTTGTCTATGCTATTCTCACACAGTAGCCACGTGGAATTGCTGGAGAGGCTTGCATGAAAGTAACAGCGAAGACTATCTGGCACCAGGTGAATTGACAGGGAGTGTAGACTTACTCCAGCGGGCCAGGCAGTGACAGCACACTGCAGGGTCCCCCTCCTGATGACGTTCTCCAGGGGGAGATAGAGGTTGAGTGGAACTCACACTTCTCGGCCTTGACGAAAAGGGAGTTCTCTAAGAGTGGCTGCAGCACCGCCTGGACGTGGTGCACATGTTCCTCCTTGGTCTTAGAGAACATCAGCATGGCCTGAGAACATCAGCATGGCCTGAGAACATCAGCATGGCCTGAGCACATCGCTGACCAACGCATGGAAGACAGCCGCGTGTTGAGGAGGCCAAAGGGGATTACCAGGTACTTGTAACACTGAAGCCCCTTCCAGAAGCCGGAAGGCTGAGGAAATGGGCAGTGGTTTTTACTCACTCACTCACTCACTTACTCACTTACTCACGTGTATCGAACAGCCGACCCTGCAGTTAGTGAATGACCTTCTCTGTCCCCCTGCTCTAACCACTGAGCCACCGTCACTCCTGGGTGTTGTCACTAGAATTACATCCCAGGCTCAGTAACGTAGTGGTTGCTAGTCATCTCCCATGCTGCTGCTGCTGTGGTCTTCCAGACCATGTGTCCAGAGTTTGTCTTTCGTTAATCACCTGATTTGCTCTGCTCATGTGATTGAGTGATTACACCTGTTTGACTGTGATTAGACAGAGTATTTAAAGAGCATGTTTGTGCTCTTTACTTTGCTGAGTTCACCAGTGTACCACCTGTACTGTAAGTGTACCTCTGTTTTTGCTGGTCGTTGAAGATTTATGTTACCTATTTGCCTTGTGATGAATTGTTGGGCTTTGCCTTTTTTCTGTTTGATTGCCTTTGCCTAGCTCTGTGAGAAGTTTGTAATTTATTCCACAAAGTTTGCCTGACTTGCCTTGACTTTCTCAGTAAAGAGAACCTGATCGTGGGTCCTCTGCATTTCAGTCCTTTCATTTCACTTCTGAGGGTGGTACAGGGGATTGATCATCACCTTTCCCTCCGGAAACCCGGGTTCAAATCCCTGTGTGGGCCTGACTCGTGACAGTCTATAGTATCTATCTCTAGTAACCACACATTTTCAGATTTGTCTGTACATCTACAGATCTGTGTTAAATCTTTATGAATCTGATTGATGTCACACACATTCTGAATACACGTTTGCTGATTCCTGTACACATTCACAAATCTCAGTACGCATTGAGAGATTGTCACACATTTACGAACCTGATTAAGCACACACAGAATGAGATGAGCAACACAACTTTCCACTTACATTTGTAAAGTGTTCTGTTGCAATAATGGGTGTGCAGACATGTGTGTTTGAGTGTATGTGTCTCTGTGTGTATTTCATCGTGTAGTTTTGTATGTATAACTTGCAGTTTTATAACGTTATGTCGTGTGTGTGTGTGTGTGTGTGTGTGTGCGCGCATGTTGCAGAGTACAGCGGCGTACCAGGACTGCTGCGATGAGGACTGTAAACGGAGCTTTTCTGAGGGAGGCAGCGCTCTAAAATGAGAAGTGCCTAAAAAAGCAGGGGAGTGCAGGTTCCCAGAACTGGGAACCTTAACACACACACACACAATTAGGATACTGAGACTGCAGGAAAAGCAGATAGTAAACAGTGTTTACAAGTCAATGTCGTCCATATGACTGACTAGCCTTTTTACACCTGTGTTTGGGTTTGAGCAATGGGGAGGCAAATCTCGCTCTCTCGCTCTCTCGCTCTCTCTCTCCTCGTGCATGGTCCTTCCTGTCCCTCTCCCTGAGTGATAATGTTATTGAAGCCTGTTATGCAGCGCTCCAGTGTGTCCCTCAGAAGGAGACATGTTATGTTCCCTCAGAAGGAGTGAGGTGCCTCAGCTTGGCTCCCCCTCTGGCCCAGTGGCAGCAGGCCCATCCTGCAGGGCCCTGCAGGGCCAGCTGAGATTCCCCTGGAGTCTGGTCCACAAGGGGAGCAGCAGAACTACTGCAGAACACATTTCTCTTCTGACATGTCTGTTTTATGTTAGCACTCTGGCTTTTGATGATTTACATGAACATAACATGTCTTTGAGCCATTATTATGAGGCTTTGTGGTTTTCATCCCTTGCTTTTGTTTATCATGTTGTATGCTGATGTAGTAAAGATGAAACAGTACACTTTTCATCCCGTGCCTCACGGTATCAAAAGAGTAATTCTTCTTCTTTATGAAGTTTTACTGCCATTCTGAATTAAATGTTAATGGCGGCACGGTGGTGCAGTGGTTAGCACTGTCGCCTCACAGCAAGAAGGTTCTGGGTTCGAATCCACCTGGGACCTTTCTGTGTGGAGTTTGCATGTTCTCCCCGTGCTTGCGTGGGTTCTCTC
>JAOPUI010000111.1:9578787-9591608 GCA_027123135.1 Urophycis floridana | reverse complement strand
CAGGTACTCTGTGAAGACCTAATAATACCTAAACCCTAAAGAAACAATAGGTATCCACAGGTACTCTGTGAAGACCTAATAATACCTAAACCCTAAAGAAACAATAGGTATCCACAGGTACTCTGTGAAGACCTAATAATACCTAAACCCTAAAGAAACAATAGGTATCCACAGGTACTCTGTGAAGACCTAATAATACCTAAACCCTAAAGAAACAATAGGTATCCACAGGTACTCTGTGAAGACCTAATAACTAGGACTGACTTACATACTGCTCTTTTTAAAGGAGGTTAATGCTGAATGTATGAGGAACAAGAAAACTTGCATTAAGTCTGTCTTTCAGAATATGAGTCTCCTGCATGCGGCCAATCAGCTGAGAGTGGTGCTGGACGAAGGTTACATCATACGGAAATGCAACACGCAGATGGGCAAGGCCGTGCTGCACCTGGAAGCACAGCTGGATTCTCTCAGGCTCCAACACTCACAGGTTTAATATACTCCCTCTGGTGCAACCTAGACACATCATCAGTGATGTAACACAAAGAGAGCGAGGGAGACCAACCTGAGCTCTGATGGTGAAATAACAATGGGGAAGAAAAAGTACACTGAAGTAACAATGTCTAAAAGTGTCTACTTGCTAAATGATAATATGTCATAGTCACAGCCAGTGGCGTTGCCAGAAATGTTCAAATGGGTGCACAGAAAAAAAACGGGTGTGCAAAGCCGGTTTGATTGAACATAAGATAGGCAGGGGTGTCTCTAGGTTCTGACTTTTGGGTGGGCTAAGGATGTCACAGCGGGGGTATTGGGATTTTGAATATCGTAGATTTGAGGAAGAAACGATCAAAGGCATTTGATCACAGCTGACATGTTAGGCAGAAACATTTTAAAGTTGTTGAGACTGACAGGTAGACGGGCCCAGGCCCGTCCAGGCCCGTCCAGGCCCGTCCAGGCCCCTCCAGGCCCCTCCAGGCCCCTCCAGGCCCGCCCAGGCCCGTCCAGGCCCGCCTGTGGCCAGGCCTATGGTCACAGCACAAGGATCGGTGGAACTGAGGAATCCAGTGGCCGGTTACCCAGGGCCACTGTGCTGACCTGTTGTGCGCCAACACACAAAGTCATTCACACATACTCCCTCTCACCCACTGTTGGTTCTGACTTCATTGTTAAGCCACTGGGGCCTTATTACCTTATTACCACTCAGTTACCTGTTACCTGCTCATTATCACTTTTATTACTATTGTGTGGCTCTCTTTCTCTCTCCACACACTCAGTGTACGTACAGTGTACCATACATAATCCAAAGCAGGAAAAAAATTTTGCTATCGTTTTTACAGTATTACTCCACAGATGTTGTACATGAATGAAGTCAGGCCATTTGATGCTGGGTAGCAACTCATTTCTGCTGTGATGCTGTGTGTAACCACTGCAACCCAGAGTCCCTGGTCAGGTGTGTCGTGCTGCAGAGGACAAAGAGCAGCACGGTCAACGGTGCCCCCTGGTGGCCCTACCCAACATGACGCTGTGCATGGAGTAGGTGGAGCTGATGCAGCAGGAGAGGGGCAAGTACCAGCTGGCATGCTTGGAAGACAAGAGCAGCATCAGCAGGTGGAGTACTTCAATCATGTAAAAGGTTTTTCATCTGGATGGATATGCTCACGTGAAAATCTCAAAACTTCCTTCACCAGCTTTGTGCTTGCCTTAAACTCATGAAGTGCCTAAGTGACATATACTAAACATCTGGTGTGGTTGTGATGTCACAGTCATGTGACTGTCCTCTTCTCCAATGAGGCAGTGTTTCTTATTTTATTCAGTTTGCATATTTTTTTTAACATAAAGCAAATCTGAAAAAAGTTATTTTAAACAGCATTACTAAAGTCATAAACATGATATATATCGTGGAAATGCAAATAAAAAGGCGAATTTGTGGTACTAAGCAGAAAAAACTGTAAAGCTGATTTATTTTCAAATAAGGAATACATACCATAAATCCCTAATGTCAAGGTGTTTGTATTTTAGAAAAAACATGAGAAATGTGTTCTGTGAAAAGTAAGGTTCTGATGGGTTAAATGGCTCATGGACATGAACTCATCCCTATGCCTGTTAGGGATGAACACTGCTGCATTGTCTACACACACATAACTTAATAGAACAGACACGTTACATTACCCCCCCTTCTTAAGTCCTCGTCCCTGAGGACAAAGTCTTTACGGCTCAGCGGGGTACACCACCTCCTCCAGGCTGACTGACCCTGTGTCCTGATCAGGCGGTGCTGAACCCCCAGGAGGAGAGCTCTGCGCTGGGGAAGCACTTGGGCTGTGGTCCGGCCGTCTGCAGCCCCCTTCCCGTTAGGTGCTCCTAGGACAGGTATGAAAGGTCCTAGGACAGGTATGAAAGGTCCTAGGACAGGTATGAAAGGTCTTAGGACAGGTATGAAAGGTCCTAGGACAGGTATGAAAGGTCCTAGGACAGGTATGAAAGGTGCTTCCCCGCCTCCACCCACTGTTTGAGGGAAGGACAACCTCTCCAAGTCACCAGGACCAGACGAGGCCCCATCCAGGGGCTGTCCAGCGTAGGGCATCTTCCCTTTTTCCGTTTAGGAGAGTAGGTCCATACCGGCTCCCCTCGCCCCTTAATGCGGAGACCATCATTCCTCTTCTGCACTCTGCTACACCCACACCTGCACTCTGCTACACCCACACCCCACACCTGCACTCTGCTGCACCCACACCTGCACTCTGCTACACCCACACCCCACACCTGCACTCTGCTACACCCACACCTGCACTCTGCTACACCCACACCCCACACCTGTCACCGCCTGCATGTGTGGAGTCCAAGCGGTCCTGAAGTCGGCGAGCGTCGCCCGCATCGGGAGTCTCCCCGAGGCTGGCGGGGCCGGGGTCCTCGTTCCCTCCCCAACATGAGGAGGGCCGGGGTCCTCGTTCCCTCCCCAACATGAGGAGGGGCGGGGTCCTCGTTCCCTCCCCAACATGAGGAGGGCCGCGGTCCTCGTTCCCTCCCCAACATGAGGAGGGCCGCGGTCCTCGTTCCCTCCCCAACATGAGGAGGGGCGGGGTCCTCGTTCCCTCCCCAACATGAGGAGGGGCGGGGTCCTCGTTCCCTCCCCAACATGAGGAGGGCCGGGGTCCTCGTTCCCTCCGCAACATGAGGAGGGCCGGGGTCCTCGTTCCCTCCCCAACATGAGGAGGGCCGGTGGAGTGGAGTCAGGGGTCAGGGGTCGCATCGTGGCATGCCCTCAAGACCCCTCAGGGGTAAGAGCATATTCAAAATAATCCAAACATTCAACATTTCTCCCCTGATCGCTATGATCTGACTCTGGGAGAGCCAGCCTACTAAATATTCCCTTAACCAGGGCAACAACAATGGTCTTGGCCTCCTGGTCTTTCACTGCATAGGCCTCAGGCCATTTAGTGAAATAGTCCACTGCAGCGAGTATATATCGATTCCCTCGTTCTGTGAGTGGAAGAGGGCCCAGAACGTTCTCCCCCAACAGCTGCATGGGCTCCTCCACTGGGAACTGCTGCAACTGAGCCCTGGAGTGGCCCTGTGGTCCGTAGAGAGCGGTGCAGAGACCACAGCACCGGCAAAAGTCCTTGACATCTCTCTTCAGTCCCCGGTCCCAGGCCTGAAGCACCTGCCCGAGTGTTTGAGTCCCTCCAGCAGTGTCCGGATCCTGCAGGAGGAGCAGTAGCCTGGCTTAAAGAACAGCCTCCTGCCTCCCCCTGGGTACCACCTTCTTTCCCAAGTGCTACAACCATGCTCATTGGAGGACGCCATCCAACAGCCTCAAAGAGGATTATTTAGCCCACAGTCTATGGGGAGTGCGCTGCCACCTCCTCCCAGGTCAGCTGCTGCTGTGCCTCCACCCACAGCATCACTGGCTGCAGGTCTGGGTCTTGTTGCTGTTCTGTTGCCCACACTGCATCCACCACCTGTAGCTCCCTACAATCCATGACAGCCCCTTCACACCCCTCACTCACCGCTCGTCTGCCCCCAGAACCAACTCCTGGCCTCCCTCGGGTCACAATACCGTCTGCATGACATGGTCGACGGGACAGTGTGGGCGCTGCTGTGCTGTTCTCCTGCACGGTGAGTCAGGTGTACTCCTAGCCCTGTAGCTCCTCCAGCCAACCAGACAGTCGCCTTATGGCTCTCTGAGGGCCACTGCAGCGAGGCATGTTCTGTGCGTATGGTGAAGGGACGGCCACACTGTTAGTACTTGAAGTGTCGGACGGTGAAGACTACAGCCACCAACTCCCTACGGTGACGCAATACTGCCGCTCAGCTTTACTCAGGGCTTTGCTGTAGTAGACAACCCTCTCTGCGCTCAGCCCCTCCCCACTCATCAGGGTCCAGGAAGGTTCAGGGGCTGTCAGGATGGGGGTCCTTTACAGAGGAGTGGAAGGTGCCTTACAAGACAGACCAGAACAATGCACACCACAGAGGTACCTTTTATGGGTTTTCTATACATTTTATACTTTTCTATAATGCAAATCAAACCATTTCACAAGATGTATGCCAACGTGCAATAAACATCCCTCAAAAAATGCTAAACGACCCCCGAAATTCTTTTTTTTTTTGTTACAAATTTGACATCTTCTAGGTTCGCGAGACACGAATTTGTAGCTCAGCAGTTTTTTTTATTAACAGTATCCACAGAAAGGTAGTACAGTTAAAGAAACAGACACAGTATCCACAGAAAGGTAGTACAGTTAAAGAAACAGACAGACCAGTGCCTGACTGTCTCATCTCACAGTGCTGTGGCTAACTTCAGCAGCCCGACATATTCTGAACTACCCAACCTTTAGTCATTTAGTAGCTGCTTAATTCTAAGTGACTGTGAATTCAGAAATGGGTCATTAACGGAGCAGGTAAGGGGGCATCTTGCTGGAGGATACCTCCAGGTTAGGCTGTGGCCGTTGGAGGATCCATCCAAATACCTTTTGGCTGGCAGTTGGACACTAGCCACTACACTCATACAGACAGAATCCATCTATGGGATGGGGAAGGAAGGAAGGGTTCTTAACCCGAGGGTTCGGAGTGATCGTTGTATGCAAGCAGCAGTGAACAGTAAAGGGTTTTGTAAACGACAGTGAACAGCACTAAGGCAGCTGCTTACACTACAGTAGCAACACTTAAAGGAAACTGGATCATGGCACAAAAATATATAACACTCTCTGGAGGTTTGGCTGCTGTGCAGGTGGAAGTGAATGCAGCAGGGACTTGAGCGGGATCACACCATGGAAAATAATGTATAGAATAGGATATAAACTTCTGTTTCTCAGCGTGCACACAAAACAAGAAGAACCGCTTCAGTGTTTCCATTTCTGGAGTTTCATTCAGGGACTGAAGCTCTGTCATGAAACAACACGGGGTCTCCAGAGGTTAGGGTGGGACCACTGACAACACAACCAGGTCTGGGTTACCTCATCAGGAGGAAAGGCTCCTTCAACACTGGCAGCTGTGGTGATGCCACACTCAGAAGGGAAAAGCGCCACAATAACATTTTCGTATTTCTTTGTTCTTGTGACTTGTGGTGGTTGGTTGCTGCTTTGAGTGTGTGTTCCCACCAGCTGGAAGACTGAGTATGTTATCAATATATTGTTCTATAGTATTATATTAATCTATAATATATAAATATGAGACTTTGTGTGGATAATCTAATTGGAGGCTGCAGAAAAATTGCAGCAGTTGTAAGACCATGGCTCTTTTTTTATACTATTTTCTAATGTTTCTCTCACACACACACACACACACACACACACAGTGACAGAAGGCAGGGATGCTCAGGCCCATGAAGAGCATTACTTTTTTAAAGAATGTCATGCCTCTGAATCAAGCTCTTCTGATTGGTTGGGGTGGCTGTGTAATCACCCTCCTGCAAAACCAAAGCCTACAATTGGTTTGCGCTGCCTGTCCGTCACTCCCTTCCTTCTCCGCTCTACTCCTTTCCAGGTTTACTTGAGGAAGGAGTCGAGTTTGCGTTCGATGTGGACAAAGGAGTCGTCTCCCATGTAGTCTGCCTGACCTGCCTCCCAGCGCTTCTTCCTCTCGTCAGAGGACACCTTGGGTGGAGGAGGAGGAGGAGGAGCAGCGGAGGAAGAGGAGGAGGACTCATAGGGTGTGGATGTCTCTCTTATCTCCTCGTGGGACTTCTGCATCACACACAAATACAGAGAAATGATGAATGATGCAATCAAGTATGAAGAGCAACACCTTTGAAAGGCAGTTTTCCTGTTCTCGTGATAAAGGGCCCATACCCAGTGTTTCACACAGCCCTCGAGCAGGTTACAGATTCATGTCCAAGAAATGTTCTGTTTCCCATGGCCCGTAAATGATTTGCTTCATTTTCAGATAACCACAGTTTGTGATAGTGAGCTACAATGTGATTCTGAAGCTGAAACCAACAGGTAAAAAAGCTGGCAACATTGAGCTGGTTTTCAGATTAGTTACTTGAGTGACTTTTTTTTTTTAATCCCTTTTGTCTGTTGAAAATGTGGCACAAAGTGAAGTTAGTAAATATTTAGAAAATAGTCAATGTTTTTATCACCAATTTAAAATAAATAAATAAATAAATAAATAAATCCTCTGTAGAAATGGACTCCATTTAGTTACATTTACTACTTTGCTTTGCATGTCCAAAGACAATGGTCAGGGGTGAACACTTTATCCCAGCCACATTTCAATACACAAAAGCTTGGCAACAATAGTGATTATACAACCACCTATGATTGCTAAGCAGACACACAGACACACAAGAGAGGGACAGAGCCAACTTACATCCACACAGCCGGTGTTGAAGGGCGTGTCCCCGTAGGCCCCCTGCAGAGCAGGCAGCACAGCGCTGGAGTAGGACTCCCACCACTGGAGCAGGTAGTCGGGCTGCACCTGACACAGGCCAGGCGCCTGGGAGTGACCCTTGACCTCCCCGCTCTGGGCGTCGTAAGAATAGCTCCAGGGCTTCACCTTTCCCAGGAAGTGCACCACCTTGGCCTGGTGGCCATACCTTTATAGAGCCAGAAAACACCACCCAGAGTCAGGTGGAGAGGGAGGTGTCTCCTGCAGTGAAGGGGGAAACCTCTCCACAAGAAGGTGTAACCCCACCCATACTGTTAGAAGGCCCTCCTGGCCTGGTCTCTCTCCACAGCAATGTAACACCTCAGCACCCACTAACTATCAAGGCTTGCCTCCGGTGAGGTCTGTCAGAGATGTTATACTCACACACACGCAATGTTCAGATAAAGTTGATGCATCCCTGTAACCAGTGTGTTTTCTCCCTCTCTTTCTCCCACAAAATGCACATGTGTGAAGTAGACTTGTGATCATTTATGACTGCATCGTGTATTGACAACTGAAGGGTTAAGCGACATTTGTCCATTTAGGACAAATGTCGTAAATGGACAAATGTCATAGAGGACCCAAAACATAGTACACCCCTAAACTCACAGTGAGTTCAATAGGGAGTCTGTTGTGATAGCTCCGCTATATCCTCTCTGGTGGAACAAGCACAGCTGGATGAGAACCAAGTGGGATTTGAATGCATAGTGGGAATCAACACCCAGTATGTAACATTCATAATACTGCAAATGTATCCATGTTAAGATCCATGTTAGATCCATGTTAAGATCCACCACATAAAGTTGGTGATACCACACAGACAGGTGTATTTCTGAATAACCACATGTAAGAAACCAAGCAATGGAAAACCAGAAGGCCATTCACATTGATGCATAGTGTGTGTGTGTGCGTGTGTGTGTGTGTGTGAGTGTGAGTGTGTGTGTGTGTGTGTGTGTGTGTGTGACGACTGACTGTTTGAAGGCTGGAAGGTAGGAGTAGATGGCAATGCTGCTGAGGTTGTAGATGAAGGGGAGGTGCCTGGAAATGTCCGCTGTGGCCCAGGTGTTGAAGAAACTGTTCAGAACACCCTGGTCTCCACCTGCAGGTTTGTGCAGACAAAACAACACATCAACACATAATTTACATTTAAGTCTAAACAAATGCAAATGTATTTATAAACATTTGCAATGTATATATAAACAGGGGCCTCTGTTTATATGTGAGCCCCCTGGCTCTATAAACTGTATGTGTCCACCTCTATAATGTAAGCTGGTGAAGGCCTTTGACACTGTAACAATGATATTAAGGGCAATACAAATACATTTGATATTTGATAATGCCCTAATAACCCCACTTAACCCCTACCCATACCTGCTCACTATCCCTCATGCACGCCTGGCCTTTCTGACTAGTATAAATAGAAACTGGAGAGCCATGTTGACAGCAGAGCCAGGGAATGATGCATGACTTACAGTTATACACACACACTCAAACCCATATTACACGCACACAAGTGCATGCACTTACAAATGCATGCAATGTCTTTCACTTACTCGCACAAACTCAAGCATGCAGGCAAACACACCATCACACACAAACGTATGCACCTGCAAATGCATGCAATCCCTTTCCAATTCACTTACTTACCCACTCAAACTCAAGTATGCAGGCGCACACACACACACACTATATACACATGCAGCATACAGTGTCTGTGCCGCTCCATGTTAAAGGGCAGGGGTGAGTCGGTAGAGATAAGCCTAAGAACAATGAGCTACATCAGGCTACACCCACTACACACTTAACTAGAGTGTGACCCACACTTAACTAGAGTGTGACCCACACTTAACTAGAGTCTGACCCACACTTAACTAGAGTCTGACCCACACTTAACTAGAGTCTGACCCACACTTAACTAGAGTCTGACCCGCACTGGATTTTAGAGGTTGATACCAATACCAATATTGGGCAGTAAAAATGTATATATATATACTGTATTTCTCAACAGCCGGTTGGCGTAGTGGGTAAGTAGAGGGTAACTTTGTCATGTGTTGGAAGGTAGGTCTAATGCTCATTCATTCTATAACATTCTTATGAGAAGTACTCAGAGGAAAAGTAATGAACAAAAACAGCCTGACGTAAAGCTAAATCTTGTCTGCTAAATGTACATTAACATTAGCAGACTCTTTTATGCAAAGCATCTTACAAAAAGTACATTTGTCTGTTAATACAGTAAGCAAGTCACCAGAACAAGCT
This sequence comes from Urophycis floridana, assembly GCA_027123135.1. Taxonomy (NCBI): domain Eukaryota; kingdom Metazoa; phylum Chordata; class Actinopteri; order Gadiformes; family Phycidae; genus Urophycis; species Urophycis floridana. Next base: position 9,582,494 of record JAOPUI010000111.1, on the reverse strand, counting down.
TCAAGACGCAAAAGCGTCTGCTAAATGTAAATGTAAAATGTACTGTCAGATCTAGACTATGTTAGCACTGCGGCAAATTAAGTCAGAAGTAAAGATAAATACTAAACATTGTGCCACAACACAGACGTTAATCAGGATGTGAACAATAACTATAAAAACAATAACTTGGTCTCACCATCGAAGCTACCATTGTCACTGCAGAACGCCAGCAGTTTCTGGTGCGTCTCATTGGACGGTGTGAACACAAACACCCCGGAGTTAAAACAGTCTGGCCAACCAGGATCTGGCGCTGCAGATAGCTCCTCCCTCTCAAAGAGTTCATCTATGTTTGACAACACCTGTGAAGGATGAAGCAAGGGTGTTCCATTTGAGAACTTTTTTGGAATGTAATACAAAGGTGTACAATGTGTACAGTGTTGAACATGTGAGCTGTGCCCACCAGGGTGTCTGCATCCATGAACACACACTTGCTGTAGTGTGTGAGGGTCCAGCAGTGAAGCTTGGTGAAGGTGACGCCCAGGTCTGGACGCTTCATGAGGGCCAGGTGGGCTGTGTCCCCGGACTCCATCACATCCACCACATGCACCTCGTCGTACAGCGAGTCCAGAACGCTCCTGCAGACACACATCACATCACCACCACTGTTATTCACCACCATTCAGACACACATCACATCACCACCACTGTTATTCACCACCATTCAGACACACATCACATCACCATCACTGTTATTCACCACCATTCAGACACACATCACATCACCATCACTGTTATTCACCACCATTCAGACACACATCACCACCACTGTTATTCACCATCTATATACCATTCAGGGCACCAATGCCCATTCAGAGCAATATTATTTGCTCTAGGGCTTAGTCACAGTTCAGTTACTCAACTGAACAAGGAAAAGAGCAAGGAAAACCCCCTTAACTATCAAGGACTAAACCGAGGGAAGGAAGGCAGGGGATCTGGGAATAGTTAGGACATACAAAATACAAACATAACAGGCAAAACAGTTGAAGTATTTTCAACATGTAAAATTAGTAGTGTGTTTAACAAAGGCACAAATCTCATTTTGGACAGACATGATAAGGACATTCAATGGGTAAGCAGGGTAGAGCATTGGTTATTGTGTTGAAATCCCAGCTGAACGGTTCCTGGTTTGAACCCCAATGACTGCAGAGTAATGGTAGGCTTCCTTGAGAAAGATGTCTAAACCCCTGCAAGATGCCTAAACTCTGTAATGTTATGACACAGACACACTAACTAAAACCTCATAATGTGTGTGTGTGTGTGTGTGTCAGTACAGGGTTCAGGGGTCTTACCTGCAGGGCTCAGCAACATGGGGTCCAATAAGGGCAACGAGTTTTTTGGTTGTCTTGTATTTCCGTAGCGACTGCCCAAGGACCATCGCTCCCTTGGCGTAGTTGTCGTTCGTCGCCAGAGTGACAAACGCTTGGTCTGAATGGACACACACGCACGCATGCACACGTGCACAAAGACAGAAATAAGTGCATGCACTTAAACACACTTAATCGAGGTTGGAGTTATGACCATTGTGAGTTATGATATAAATATCTAACTTTACATAGTATGGTAACGTTATGGATGATCGCTACATTAGGCCTACTTAGGTTGTTGCAGTCTATTATCAGTGTAAAAGTGAACATACTGTATGTATATCAAACATGAAAAAGTCTAGGTTAGATTATATTCTAAAGAAAGACATATGGTTCTTTTTGAACTGAAAGTCAAAGTCAACAATACTGATTTTAAGACTATTCGTCTAGTCTAGGATATATATAGAGGAGGAATTACGACCTACAACTATTGTGGTATAAGCCATAGGCTTTATGGAGTAAGATAATATAAGCGGACAAGTACGTGCCTACAACAGTGTTGCAATGTCGCTTGCTACGTTTTATGATGCCGTCAGAAGTTGTATTGCAAAACAGTTCGTTCAGTTATTCGCTAATAGGTATGTAGCCTATTCCTTGCTTGCCAAGAAACACCAGACCAGAATATAGTCATATCACATGAACTCTCATTGACAGCGTTACAGATTTTATTTAACCATTAGTTGACAGAAAAATACAACGGAAACACAACATAGGTCCGCGCTTCACTGGCCAGGCGGAGGCCGCTGCACGGCGCACGTACGACTCCTGCAGCGACGGTGTCCCCGCAAACCAAGCAACGTATTTCCAGCATAGATTTCCAGGCGTATGTCACGCGCATCAATTAAATACGATTAATAACTTTCCATTTTAAAAAGGCAATGTGTTGGGCTGACAACGCAACAAAATCATAACAACATTAGCGACGATTGATGAAGAAGCAATATGTACTCGGTCTGAGCATCCAAAGCGCCACGTCAGGTTTCTGTGTGTGACACCATTGCTCTCTTATCTCTTACCCGCCATGGTTTCTGTGACGAGTCCAACCGGCGCCCCGATGATCTAGTTAGGATTTAGATTGCAACCTTTGATATGCAGCTGGCAGATGAGCAGCGGAACACTCCAACGCAGGAATGAAGTTCCACATTCTGGATCACGTGACCAGAGACAGCACGCCCCCTGCTCTTTCGCTTTTGCCCTCTTCTCCTATTCGCTGTATCTCGATACAAAAAATAATATATAAAGATCGTTGTTCTCCTTGTGTGGCAATATATACCTTACTGTCGGTCTGGGAGAGCATTTGATTAATTATAATCATAATGTATTGAATGTTGATCACAGCCACAAAGATGACACGTACAGCGATCTTCATCTAGTGGCGAAATGTTGCCGACGTCAAACTATCAGCAGTAGGACTAATCCCATTGTAATCCAAGCATAGATAGATACATGCAAAAACGACCAATAGAACATGGTGCTACCCCATGTGGATACATTAGTTCAAAGGCCACGATTTCAAATATTGAAAAATATTTTGGTGCAGGTGTCGAAAGGATCTAAAAGGTCGGGCCTTTTCGACAATTCATTTTCAGCATTTTTTTTTTTTTTTACCATAGAATTTGTCCGTCGTAACAACTTGTTATGGGTAACACAGCCCAGAAGCACAGACATCTTAACAAATCAATACGTTTATTTATTATTGACGTTGTTGGAAACTATCAATGCATCAGGTGATTATATTTGGCCAATATATAAATATACTTATTTTACATGCTGCAGATGTTTTGCCCCTTGGCCCTATATGTGGATAATTTTGATAGATTCGTCTGTACGGTGAACATTTCAAGAAATCTTCTAAAAACGTCTTCTACATAACCAGTGCCTCAAATGACACACAATTTAAATGGACAAGTCTAATCAACAATTTTGAAGGGATTTTTCATTGGTTAAAAATGTTAAATTCTTAATTAGTTATTCTATCAACTACAAGTCTGTTTCAAAAGCTTTGTTATGCTTTTTCCTTGGGTCTGTTTTCATTCCCCTCCTTTAACATCTCCAAGCATGTGGGGTTGGGCTGATACTGAATAATGTAAAGGCTAAGAGAAAAGCCCCAGACCTGCTTTACTCCACGCTGTGCGCTGTGTGAGCTAACAGCTGATCCAGATCACCAGAGACCAAACTGAGTGGTTAACACAGGAGCACTTGTGTGTGATGGAGCTGGTCTCAGGTCAGTGAGAGAGAGAGAGCGAGAGAGAGAGAGAGAGAGAGAGAGAGAGAGAGAGAGAGAGAGAGAGAGAGAGAGAGAGA
>JAOPUI010000111.1:9463374-9474808 GCA_027123135.1 Urophycis floridana | reverse complement strand
TGTGTGTGTGTGTGTGTGTGTGTGTGTGTGTGTGTGTGTGTGTGTGTGTGTGTGTGTGTGTGTGTGTGTGTGTTTTACTGCAGACATTACCGACACAGGACTGTGAAGCGAAGCGGAGAGACAGCTGGTGGGGTGGGAAGTATAGCTGGCAGGGATAAAGTTTCCCTCTGAACGTAAACCCAGACCACCCTCTTGTTTCCACCCCTCATTTAATGGATTTTGCATCAGCCACTTAACCATCATTCTCTGGCTTCACGTTGAACGACAAACGTCGTGCCAAAAATACACATCGAATGACAAACACCACCAAATATGCCACGTGCAAAGATCTCAAATCAATAGACGCACACACTAGATTCTTGGGCGTCAACGCATCACAACTTCAGCTGTGTGGCAGTGTAGCTAGCTAGCGGCAACGTTAGCTGTTATAATGCTAACCTTCAGCTGTTGCTAGCTACCGTTACTAGGTGACCCTCTATGTTAAATGGTATGCTTGCCATAGGCGTTGAGTGCCTTTAGTAAACGAGTGTTTCGTGTTTACGTAGTTAATAAAGTCCTTTTATCCTGAAGATATGACCAGTCCAAGTAACCATTAGGTACAACTGGCGAGTTATGGTGAGAATAGTAGAGGACTTACTTACTGTGCAAACTATCATACAGACATTGTGAAACATTACAAAAGGGTGATTTCATATGTTTGTGTGACACAAGTGCAAAAGCAGGCGAATACTCAGGAAGTGGCTTTAATGTTTATATTACAGTTAAATGGCTAGCTTGCGGTTAAAAACACATTGCAAATCAATTTGTTTGAACCACTAACGTTATCCCAGTGTTAGATAACACCAGCTAACGTTAGCTGGTACTGTAATAGCAGAGCGTTAACTCAATAGCCGAAAAGCCCATTTGTCGGGTTGTAATCACACATATAGATGAATTAGAGCTACATATCAGCCCTAAAGTATCGACACGCAGTATTATTGTATATTCACAAAGCTATATTGGCCCATCCATGTGTCTGAGTGACGCCGTTATAACGGTATTAAACCAAGCGAATCCGTGTGGAGTACCGCCGGCCAGGACTTACCTTGCTTGCTCTCTATTTTTCCCGACATTTTCGCAGCCAGCAGCTGTGATTCCACTCGCAGTTCAACAAAACGTTAGCTGACCAGCTAAAAAGCCTCGTGGTTATTCCCTCTGATTATTCTCTCATTGTAGATGGTGTTACGTCCATGAGACGAGTGGACCGGAGCAAAGGGAATCGATTTTTTGGGCGACACTCATTGATCCTGTTGAAATGTGACCAAGTCCGTCTCCGGTTGATTTTCTCTGGATACTCTCACTACTAGAATCCAGTCTTGAACCCAGAGTCGGCCAGGATAGCATATATCCAGTACAACAACGCCTCCTTGTGGGAGGAATGAGCTTTATCGCGTTGTCGTCAAAAGGTTGGGATCATGGTTGGGATGGAGGGGTAGGATTTCAAAACCAATGGGAATGCGCATGCGCTGTGTCTGCGTCAAAAACAGCGAGGACTAAAAACACAGTACAATAATGAATGCATCGATATTGTGTCATTTAAACACCACACCCCCTGTCAAGCATATTTGGTCGCACCGCAAACTTTTATTCAAATGTATTGAAAACGAAAGGAAAAACTCTGACATATTTACGTGTACATTTAGGGCATAGGCCTATAGCAGACACTTTTATCCAAAGTGACTTACAATAAGTACACTTGTCAGAGGAAGGTGAAACATTTCATTGCCCTAATACAACAGGAAGCAAGTCACCAGAACAAGTTTCAAGCATTCCAATTGCTAGGTTAACCATTGCTAGTATACACCATCTCTGGCTAAGAGCCAAGTTACAAAGAGCAATTATAAAGTGCCAAGATGTACAACCAATAAGAGCATGAGGGGAGGTTTTTTTTGTAGTTTTATTTTTTAAGGGGGGGGGGGGCGCAGTAGAGGATGTATGTTATGTAGGGTTCAGGTGAACTCTGAACAATTGGGTCTTGAGTCTCTTCTCTGCCAAAATGGAGAAGAGATAGTGATTTTGCCGTCCAACTTTTCCTTCTTGTAGTGATGGCGGTACCAGTCGACCAGCTGAGGTCGTTTAGCGGAGTGCTCGAGCAGGGGCATGGTGTTTCACTAACGCTTGGAGGTAGGTAGGGGGCAGTTCCATTATAGCTTTGTAGGCCAGTAGCATCGTCTTGAATTTGATGTGAGCCACTACAGGGAGCCAGTGGAGGTCTTGGAAGAGGGGGGTCACGTGGGAGAATTTGTGTCAGTTGAACACGAGGCGTGCTGCAGCGTTCTGGATCCACTGCAACGGTTTTATCGCGGTTGCAGGGAGTCCAGCTAAGAGTGAGTTGCAGTAGTCGAGGCGGGAAATGACAAGTGCTTGGTTCAGGAGCTGTGTAGCTTCCCTCGTGAGGAATGGCCGGATCCTGCGGATGTTGAATGTTGATGTAAATCTACAGGATGGGATCACTGCAGTGATGCTTGCAGGACAATTGGTTGTCAAGTATTATGCCATGGTTCCTCGCGGTCGGTGAGGCACATACTGTAATGCCCTCGACCGAGACCAGTAGTAGTAGTGAACAGCGTTAACATATGCATCAGAGAAATATGTAGCCCTGTGACATGTGTCTACAATTACGGGATAACAAGAAACACTGGTCTGATGTACTGCGTATTTTTGGATCTCTTCAAATCATGAATGCAGTTGCTATGGTTTTTAGGTCATTATTAGCCGTTTTCTGGCTTTAAAACTCCTGGCTGTGGGTCGCACAACAGTGCACGTCATCTACACCTCCGCCCATCTCACGCAATTGCTGTGACAGCGACAGCTTGGATTTACATAGCAATGGAGGTGGAAAAATGTGTACCCTCCTAGGAGTGAGATTGCCAGGACAAAATTAATCCCCAATTTACTGCGATCTGTCTAAATTCTCCGACCTAGCCGCAAAAAAGACGGGTTGGCAGGTTGCTGTCCTGTATAAAAACGCCTATTGTCTGCAGCCATTCCCCATGCAAATAAGGAATGGCATTCTATCTGTATTTGGTGTCAACATCGGAAAACAACCAGTTTTAATTCCTAACTTGTCAGGTCTGTCAGCCATGTACAATGTGAAGCAACAGTGGCAACCTTGTATAAAGAGTTGAAATCACTACTTGGCCTTGAGAAAAGTGACAGGTGCCAATGAGTGGAATGAGCCCATTTTGGTCTTTGCACTATTCAACCCCCTTCCCAATCCATACAGAGGAGAAGATTGAAAAGGATTCATCTTAAAATTTACTGTATTTGTCAAATGTCTGTCAAAAGCCGTTTGGCCACAGACTTTTGCAGCAGTGCAGTACAATGAACCATCTAGTGGTGTCTTGGTGTCACTACCACAAAATCTGGTCAAGGCCGTCACAGTCATAGTTCAGTGGTTCTTATGGCATTAAAGTGAATTTTGTCAAACTAAATGAGTAATTAGTTATCAGACGTTAATGTGGGAGAGACGTGTAAAGAAATGAGGAGCATCCAGGCTATGGGGAAGTAATGTTACATATTTGTACTGGACTTTTTCCAAATGTGTACCGTACCATACACATGCGCACACACACACACGCATGCAGGCACACACACGCATGCAGGCACACACACACACGCATGCAGGCACACACACACCAGAATGTGAGCTGTGTGATTTAGTTTGTTCTGGTTGATATGGGAAAGAATTCTGCTGTGATGGTCAGTTTTTTTTGTGCTCAAGGGAAAAGTTTATTTCTGAATAAAAAAAATATAACGGTTAACTCTGCACTAAAGACAGTGTATTTAAGTTATCAAAAAATAATTTAATAATTTATTTGAGAACTGAAGTTGTTCAGAGCAGCATTTTATTTGTATATATTTTTTATTGTTTAATCAAAGTTTTTATCAGAAAACGTATTGTTTACAAATGTTCATAATGAAAAGGACACTAAATTACGCTTCTGTGTTTTTTTCCCCTTATTGTACTAAAAATTAACCGAACCGCAACCTTTGTGTACTTGTGTTACACCCCTACAAGTTATCTTAAGAGATTTCACAATCATAAACTAAATATCACACGTAAAGGAATATAAAATCCATCCAACTGACCAGATACTGCCGTGTGTGTCTTGGCTCCTCCCAATTCCTCCTGCGTCACATCTTCATTGGTCACAGACTTGACAACATCAGGGCCTGTGATGAAGAGGTATGAAGTATCCTGAAAAATAACAAAATAAGTGAATAAAAGGAGAGAAAAAGAGGAGGGAAGCAACGCCGCTGCTTGGCGTATACAGGGGACTCTGCTCTATACTGTACAACACTGCAGACATCCCGGAATCCAGACAGAAAAAACATTCACTGAAACATCAATACATCGAAAGCACTTTTATTACTTCTTTTGTGTTTTTGTTTATCCTTCCTCTACTAAATATGCATGGTGATTTGATGTAGACTGTGGCTAGTGAGCCCCCTACCTTGACCATGAAGGTGAAGTCTGTCAGCGCAGGGGAGTAGACGGCCCCGCCAGCACAGGGACCCATGATCAGAGAGATCTGGGGCACCACGCCAGACGCCAGCACATTCCTCTGGAGAAGGAACACATGGTTCTACACTTCACAGGCTATGGAACATCTTTCATTTGTTTTACTGCTACATGTTTTTGTTAATACAAAAAGGTTTCCTAGTTGTCAAATGTGATGTACTGTTGCACTAGTGAATTAATTTAATGAGCAATAGTACTGTAGATTTAGAATTAACTTGCAAATAAAAAAAATCTTAAATTTTAATTTCTCTATGAATACAAAATTGTTTATAAAAGAGTTTATAAAGGTGTATCAGGCCTAACACACCTGTTGATGGTGGCACTTACTGTTTAGTCAGAAAACATTCATGCCAACCTTTAACTTTCTATCTAAAAACCCACCAGGAAGATATCTGCGTATCCTGCCAGAGATTCCACCCCTTCCTGGATCCTGGCCCCCCCAGAGTCATTCAGCCCGATGACCGGCGCACCCACCATCATGGCCTGGTCCATAACCTGTACACCAATACTCAAGTGTGAATTCAAATCCTAGTCCATGATACCACATTTCTCCCAGAACGTTTTTCCTTTTGACGTTTGCTTTGCGTTGGTGACACACATACTAACCTTACAGATCTTCTGTGCATGGGCTCCTGACAGACTACCCCCAAACACGGTGAAGTCCTGACATAAAAATACAGAGATCATGTTTAGCAATTATAACAGCCCGGTGGAACCCATGTTAATTGCAATACATGTGGGAGTCGTCTCCGTAGTTTGTACGGTATTTGTTATACCTGGCTGAAAACGTAGACGAGCCTGCCGTTTATTCTACCCTGTCCTGTCACAACGCTGTCACCTGGAAACTTTGAGCGTGAAAAGCAACATCGTAAGAGAATAAGAAGAATTTCTGGGGGACAAACCAATGATCTCACATCACCGGTTGTGTTTCTCCTTTGTGCCCTTTACCTTGTTCCGATCTTGTTCCATGCCGAAGTCGGCACATCTGTGCTCCACGAACATGTCATATTCCACGAAGGAGTCGGGATCCAACAGCAGCTCTATCCGCTCCCTCGCTGTCAGTTTACCCTGTGACAAGAGAGTTTGGACTCTGTTTACCCTGTGACAAGAGAGTTTGGACTCCGTTTACCCTGTGACAAGAGAGTTTGGACTCCGTTTACCCTGTGACAAGAGAGTTTGGACTCTGTTTACCCTGTGACAAGAGAGTTTGGACTCTGGTTACCCTGGGACAAGAGAGTTTGGACTCTGGTTACCCTGGGACAAGAGAGTTTGGACTCTGTTTACCCTGGGACAAGCGAGTTTGGACTCTGTTTACCCTGTGACAAGCGAGTTTGGACTCTGGTTACCCTGTGACAATAGATTTTGGACTCTATTTACCCTGTGACAAGAGAGTTTGGACTCTGTTTACCCTGTGACAAAAATAGTCTATAGATTACCCAGTAACTTGGCGAGTTTACTCAGGTCACAATGTAACAAGAATAGTTCAGAGAAGAGAAACTATCCAACTTCACTGAAGAAACATACAGTAGTCTGTAGTTACGAATGAAGCCTAGTCCGGTAAAAAGAAAATATTTGCACACAGAGAGGGAAGTTTTGCCGAGGGTTACCTTTTTGTGCTGTGCATCAATCCTCTGTTGACCTCCACCGACCAGAGCCTCTTTCCGTTTCTTGTCAATCCGCTCCTGCACGGACAGATGGCCGACGGCATACCGACGGCAGTGTTGTTGTAGATTAGTCTGTGAAGCAGCGGCGGCGGTGACACTGTGTTTTACCCGTGGCAAACCCCCGAAAGAAGTAATGAACCCACGTATTAGACGACAGCTGCTTCGTGCAACCATGGCGGCCGCCATTATTCCTTGTACTAGCGTGAGGCGTTTAGGTCGTCATGCAGTGTATGGACCTATTGCAGAGGTGTACGCTTGCTGTTGTCCAATCATAGACATGGTAACATTGAGCGGAGGGTGTACTTCAACTGCAATGTTTTTTTCTGCAATTGAATCTATACCCAAGTGAATGTCAACACCGTGAACAACATTTCCCAACTAAATTATTTGTATGCGTTATCACACCATTGAAGACAACTCGGAACTTTTTTTTTTGAGATTCCGACTTCCGAAGTCGCGAGTTGTCTTTTCCGAGTTCCGAGTTGTCTTGAACGCAGCATAAATGTAAATGGTGTACCGACAAACGAATTAACTGTTGATAAACATTTAAATTAACGATGCTTTAAATTTGCGTTAACATTGTTGTATCCAAAGTATATATCCAACAGTAATATTGCACACGTATTGTACAAAGAGGGAAAGGTTTTCCCATCAAACTCTGTAACCAAGGTAACTGGCACGGGTGATCTCGCGTGAATACGTATCTCAGGACGATGGGCTTTTGAGGAAAAGTGGAACATCTAATGATTGGTGCATTGTAAAACGGCTAGCTGCCAATGTTTTGGTCAACATTAAGGGCTTGTTATAGCAAAACGTACCACATTCATATCGGGGTTTACACGCTACGTTTCACCCCGAAGTATGTGTTTAAATAATACTGACGGGACTCGAATCCTCCGAATCAATATTTAAGTTAGTGCTGCGCTAACTGGCTAGCTAGCTTTGTTTACATCGGGTGCGCGCGTGAATTCTCACTACTGGCTTCATTTGCCATTATTATTTGAGCTGTTGGAGGACGGCGTTTTATGTTCTTCATACAATGTTTCATATTATGCACAATCCCCCACAAATGTGTCTGTGATGTACTAGTCGTTATTTCGGTGCTCGTGGCACCAGCTAACTACCTGGACCATAGCTGTTTGGATTTTCTCATTTATTGTGAGGAAATGACACTATTGAGGTGAGAGAAAACCCATACGAGTAACGAAAGGAGTGCGTGTTCCCAACATAACACATTTAATTGCAATCAGGTAAAGCTATAGTGAACCGTTTGAAAAACATTTTATGCTAATGTACAGCTGGCTAGCTGACGCTCCAACAGTCTGCGCGTCACATTTCATTATGCAGTTTTTTTGGACTGCAGCTGTCTCCCTTCCTACACGCGACCGATGACTTGAGTGTTGTTTTGGTGAGACCGGATTAAACCACGGCAGATACCTCTCCACCCTGGGACCAGTCTCAGTGCGTGGCTGGGTTTATTCCCCCCCCCCCCCGGGGCGCTGTTTCCCAGAGGGTGCGGCGCACAGAGATGAACCCTGTCAATGCGACCGCTCTGTACGTGTCCGCCAGCCGGGCCGTGTTCCAATGTGACCCGCGGAGACCCCAGACCTTCACAGAGATGTACAGGCTACTGCCCTTCTTTCGACAGTCCCTCGCATGTTTGGTCTGCGGTAAGAATCTCCTCAATACCATGTTGTGTAAATAAGAATAACCATAAATCGAGACCAAAAACATGAAATTGCACTGCTTTAAATTTCCTTGTGAAATTACCCTAATGTTAATAACATTGCATCCGTGTTGGTGCAGCCGCTGACAGCTTGCTAAACTAAGTATGGTCTCCTTGGTAACCGAGCCCAAGAAGCAGCTGCCCTCTTCATCACTAAGCATGACGTGATGTGACGAGACAGACCCCTTGTTGTTTACTATTGGATGTCGATGAACCAACCAACCAACTGTAACACTACAGTGAACACTACAGCGGGCACATTTTATTGCATTTTTGCATTTGTGTCATCTATACCATATGATAATAACCTGTGGTCTTGTGTTTGTTTTTTTGTTTTGCCAGGTAAACTACTTCAAAACCCCATTGCCCCCACACACTCAGAGTGCCAGCACTATGTGTGTTCGGGATGCAAAGGGCAGAAGATGCAGATGAAGCCACTGTGCAGCTGGTGTCGGGACTACTCCTGCTTCCAGGAAAACAAGCAGCTGTCCCTGCTTGTGCAATGCTATAGGAAGCTGTGCTCGTACGTCACCCAATCCCCGTTGCTGCAGCCAATCAGCAGTCAGGTGGGTGGGTCTCCAGAGCTCTTGGCCCTGTTGGAAGAGGTGGTGCTTGTGACGGCCGAGGAAACTGCGGATATGGAGCCGGACAGGGAGGAGCCCACATTGGCGGATGAGGATCCCTGTGCTGTTGAGTCCCTCACTCCCACCGAAGCTCCCCCTGTACCCGCAGGATTGTCGGCCCACCCGCAGTGCTCTTCTTCAGACCCACCCTGGCCCAGTGTGCAGGACTGCAATGGGATTTGCTTGGAGGAGCTGGGTTCCTCCTCCCCAGAGCTAGAAGTGTGTGAGCTGGAGGAGGAGCAGCCATCCCCGGGGAGCCTCTCTGCCGTGTCCTCAGCCAGCTGTGGTGCTGTGGACGCGGGGTGCGCTCCAGGATCATACGCACCCACACAGACATCTGTCTGCTCTCTCCCAGACGAGGAGTCTAGCAGGGAGCTGGAGGAGGGGGAGGTGCTGCTCCTTAGTGTGGAGGAGGTTCTGCAGACCCTGGACCCAATCCAGCCCAGCACAGACTCTCCTCAGTCACCACTGGAAAGCACTCACACTCATGTCCACATCCCCTTGGACAGAGGACACACAACACAAATGTACATACGCTTAGACACGGGACACAACTACATCCAGATCCAGCCAGACAGGACTCGTACCGTGGTGGGCTATGGTAGTGCCCGCACACACACGCTTGTGGCCCCCTCAGACCTGGCCCCCTGCCACCCTTTGTTCCGACCCAACAGGAAGAGGTCTCGGTCAGAGAGTGACAGGGAGCGGGTGAAGCCTCTACCCATCTCCTCCATCCTGCAGGGTGCCACTGCACAGCAACCCCCCCCCGGGGGGGCATTGGGGTAAACCAAACCCTGGGTTCCCGCCCGGGGGCCCAACGACCGCCCCCCTGTTGGCCCTGGGTTCCGGGGTTCCCCCCCCCCCCCCCCCCCGTCGCCACGTCATGTTGTCGGGCTGGGTGGGAAGTGGGTCATCAGCCTTTTTTTTTTTTTTTTTTTTTTCCGTCTTCTTCTTCGCCGGCGAGTGTTGTCTGTCATGAATAATGGAAGAGACGGGGGTAACACTGGCAAGCGAGGAAGACATCTGCTGGATTATTTTGAAGCCTCTGATTCTGTCGTCGAGCAACCGCTATGTCAAAGGAAACCGAGAGAGAGAGAGAGAGAGAGAGAAATAAAATAAACCAAGCCAGGCCAGGCCTCCAGAAAGTGAAAGTGAACGGATGCTCGGCTTCTCAAAGGCAATGCGGGCCGTTTGAAAATCTGACGTGTGGGCAAAACGCTGGGAAAAAAAAAATCAAAACAGACAGGAATTTCTTTACGTCTCTTGGTAAATTATGCCCGACCAGTCGTGGTGACGCATGCCGTAGATTTGTGCAATGTTGCATATATTTTGTGAAGGAAAAAAAAAAAAAAAGAAACTGATGGCTCCCATGAAGCCAAGAGGCTGAGCACCATGTTCCCGTCTCTCAGTGAGAGTCACATCATGACGGCGACGGCCGCGTACCGATTCACACGGTCCGAACTCTGAGCCGTCCTCTCAGCCAACACAGAGACAGAGACGACACATTCTGTTTAATTCGGCTGCAGTCATCGTCAGTGGAGATCGCAGCTGAGGCCCTAGGCCCAGGCACAGGGCGGGCGGTACCTTCAAAGCTTGTGGAGAGTCTGCAGTAATGTGTGGAGAAAGCTCATTTGGTGTTGAATTCAGCCCCCATTTTGGGGCTGAATGGTTCAGATGATTGCACTGTAAGATGGCAAAAATAGGGCAGTGGAGAGACGCGCCGCGACAAAGGGGACACATGAAGAACAAAAGGAAGGAAACGGAGCAAGAAAAGAAAGAGAGAGGGAGAGCACAGGAGAGAGGGAGAGAGAGAGAGTGAGAGAGTGAGAGAGAGAGAGGGAGAGACAGAGAAAGGGGCGGGTCCCGTCACGCCAGACAGCTGGATCACGGAGCGGTGACGGCTAACAGTGCTCTCAGACAGAAATGGCCTGAGAGAGCCAATTAGAGGAGAGGAAACAATAAAGGGTGATGATGGAAGTGCTGTACTGTCGCTGATGGGGTAATTAAAGGGACGGCGCCTTCAGTCTGCGCCCGGGGAAACTTGAGTGGAACACACAGCCCCGGGTCTCCACCGGCACATTACTGTGACTGTGAGTCGAGTCCCGTTTTGTTAAGAAAAGCCCATTCCAATCGCTCACAGAGCAACGCTGATTGAGCTCGGGTTTCATGAGACATTAACTCACACACTCCACACTTCCGCCATCTGCTTTGGTGTTTCCTATACGTTCACTCTGCACACATTCATCTTCGAGATTCCCCACGTTTTTTCATAATTTTTATATATATATATTGTTCTTTAGTTTTTATTTTTGCCTGCTGTTAAAAACACGCAGGCTTATTTTTTTTCTCTGAGATTAAGAGGTTATCAGTATTTACTGTATTATTATTAGTATTAGTAGTATTATTAGTATTAGTATTATTATTATTATTAACATTCCCATGTTTTTTTAGACAAGGGAACGAAATTGGTTCTCTGCATTTGACCCATCCTATTGTACATAGGAGGAGTGGGCTACTATGATCAGCGCCCGGGGAGTAACTTCGGGTTCAGGGTTCAGTGTCTTGCTCAAGGACACTTCGACATGCAGACCGTTTTTGGAAGTGGGGATCAAGGGGATCGAACCGCCAACCCTATGGTTAGTGGACGACCCGCTCTGTCCACTCACTCTACCCACTGAGCTACCACCGCCCCCTTAAAGTGATGGTTCGGAGTAAAATTTCCCCTGAGGTAATTTCCACCAATAATCCAGCCAAATACCCCCTCAGATGCATTTTTAGCCACGGTCAATATTTATCAAGTTTAGGGGTATCAGCCGAATGGCTTAGTATTGGAGTGTCCGGTACAATGTGTATATCT
>JAOPUI010000111.1:9359429-9371729 GCA_027123135.1 Urophycis floridana | reverse complement strand
CCATCCTCCCCTCACTCGTGAACAAGACCCCGAGATACTTGAACTCCTCCACTTGAGGCAGGATCTCCTCCCCGACCTGGAGAGTGCACTCCACCCTTTTCCGGCTGAGAACCATGGCCTCGGATTTGGAGTTGCTGATCCTCATCCCAGCCGCTTCATACTCGGCTGCGAACCGCACCAGTGAGAACTGAAGTTCACGGCTCGATGAAGCCAACAGGACCAGATCATCCACAAAAAGCAGTTATGCAATCCTGAGGCCACCGAATCGTAACCCCTCAACGCCCTGGCTGTGCCTAGAAATCCTGTCCACAAAAGTTGTGAACAGAATCGGCGACAAAGGGCAGCCCTGGTGGAGGCCAACCCTCACCGGAAACAGGCTCGACTTACTGCCGGCAATGCGGACCAAGCTCTGGCACCGGGAGTACAGAGTATATTTCTATCATGAATAACAATAGAGATGGTCAGTATTTTGTAATTTGGTATCCACCATATTGGATTTCAAAATGGCCACCATTAGGTTGGTTTGGAAATCATGTTAGCCTCCTTGAACCTGAAAATTAAGTGTTAGACCTTAAAAAACTTTTTCATCATGCTTAATTTTGAAGATGTATCAACAATTACAATAAGAATGGTGGCCATATTTGAATTGAAGATGGCGGCCACTAGGGGGCGCTACGCGTTGGGGTCCATTTCAATTTTTGATCCTTAGGGGGAGTACTATGACTGTACCAAGTTTCATGCTTTCTGCCAAAACTGCACGATTCTGGTGCTAGCCGTTGTACTATAGAAACCTTAGCACATCTGGCGCACTCACCTGTAGGAATTCCATTAGGCCCTGGGGCTGAAGAGGCCCTTGCACGCCCTACTATCTCCTGTACCTCTTTCCACCTTGGTGGGCTTTCATCACATTGACTGTCGATCCCTCCAATAGGCGGAACATCAATATATAGCAACCTTTCCCTGTCTCTGCATTTTCTCCAGATGTCCTTCAAGCTCCTGTTTTGAAGCCCTAAGGCTACTATTTTTTCTCCCTACTAAATAATGACTTCACAAATCTAAAAAATGCTTGTAAAATGCTTTCTAGCTCGCTCTTACTTTTTCCTGTTTTTCCTAATGCCCTCTGCTCTTCTTAAAGGAAAATGCCACCGTTTGTCTGTATGGAACTACGTTTTTCCCTGATCTTTGATGAGTTGATACATACCTCTCTCGCTTTCGTGCGTGCAATTGATCACTCTGGTGCGCAGCGCTACTTTGATAGCATGTAGGTTGGCCCAGTATATTCCTTAGGATCCAAACGGGGGTGAACTTAGAAGCAACCAAGCACTTCCACGTTTTCCATATTTAAATACGGTTACATGAGTAGTTACACGACCCAAGTATGGTTACATAAAATGAAACATGGCAATTTATTTATTTTATTTTTAGATAAAAAAGGATAACTATAATGTATGGCGAAATAACATCTGGGAGCACTTCGACGTCGGCGCAATAATATCATCACTCCTAAAAGATCCTCTCGCCTTCCCCCTGTTACTTCCATCAATAGAACCAATGTGACTTTTTACTTCTACTACTACAGTTAGTGCAGGCGACGGCGCAGGTCACCAATGTGACCTGCACGCTAAGAGCTTAGAAAATTGCCATGTTTCATTTTGTGTAACCATACTTGGGTTGTCTAACCGTATTTATATCGGGTAAAACGTGGAAGTCCTTGGTCGCTTCTAACTTCACCCACGTTTGGATCCTAAGGAATATACTGGGCTAAGCTACATGCTAGCGAAGTAGCACTGTGCGCCAGAGTGATCGAGTGCACACACGAAAGCGAGAGAGGTATGTATCAACTCATCTAAGATCAGGGAAGAACGTAGTTCAGTACAGACAAACTGTGGCATTTTCCTTTAACACTGCCAAACAATCCTTCACATATACCTCTAACTTGTAGTTAGCCCTTCCTTCTCAACCTCTGTAGCTTTCCTCCACAACCTCCTGGAGCCGTCTTCTCTCCCTGACAAGTCTGTCTATCTCTTGTTGGCGTCTAGATTTAACTACCTCAGTAACTACATTCCTCTTTTTCTCAAACACGCCAAACCTTTCTGCTCCATAGTTGTAAATAACACCACCCCTTTTTTCCAACTTACTTTCGGCAGTTCCTTTAAGCTTGCCTAAAATCCCACTCAGTTCGATGTTGATATCCTCCCATTTCCTACCATCGGAGGCCCCTGGCCACTTTGTTCTAGGTTCATCGGAGGCCCCTGGCCACTTTGTTCTAGGTCCATCGGAGGCCCCTGGCCACTTTGTTCTAGGTCCATCGGAGGCCCCTGGCCACTTTGTTCTAGGTTCATCGGAGGCCCCTGGCCACTTTGTTCTAGGTTCATCGGAGGCCCCTGGCCACTTTGTTCTCGGTTTCTGAGCACCAAACCTCCCCTTTAGGCTGGCTGGCCATCCTCGGACCTTCCTAGGACCTGGTTCAGGGCTGCTGATGTCCTGTGACCTGTGGTTTATTTCCTGTTGCTGGACTTCACCCAACTTACTTACTTCTATATACTTCAATATACTTCTAAGGAAATAATTGTTACTGCAGGGTCCCTGTGTTCCCTGTACCAAGCACCTTGAGGTTGTTACGTTTTGCAAGCCACACAAGCAGACCTGAAGCGTTTTCCCTCCTACCTCTAAGCTAGCTAGCCATTCCAGAGTCAAAAGCCAGTATATATAATTTGTATGGAAATGCCCTTTCAATTCAGTTCCAAGGGGATTCATACATTCCAGATACAAATACTTTATGAGCATAACAGCTATTATTGTAAGGATCAGGTTCTGGACTCAAATGCAAGGTCTTCACAAAAATTCTTAAAAAAAAGATGCCAAAAGGTAACAAGCCAAAGCTGGCATTTCTCAAAAGTAAAACTAAAAGGAGGAACAATAACTAACAATAGATTGGG
Organism: Urophycis floridana; assembly: GCA_027123135.1. NCBI lineage: Eukaryota > Metazoa > Chordata > Actinopteri > Gadiformes > Phycidae > Urophycis > Urophycis floridana. The sequence goes on along the minus strand of JAOPUI010000111.1, from coordinate 9,368,790 downwards.
TTATACACATGACAAGACAATCAGACCAAGGGCAAAAAAACATAGGGGTTAAAAATACACAAGGGAACAATGAACAACACAGGTGGGACAAAAATTATAACTGAGGATACCTAGGGGAAGAAACCAATTCTACACAAAGAGAGTAGGTTAATACTCGTGACCGGACCATATGTTTGTAGGGGAAGAAGGGGAAACTTTTTTAGTCGAGAGACATAAAACATGGGGTGAATAAATAGGGTCCGTAGAAGATAGAGTCAGATAGCAAGATTTATGGTAAAGATAAAGATGATTAAGATTTAAACATAGGCATAGTTTCCAAGTCCTTTGTTCCAAACAGACCATGGTGTACATTCAGTACTTTTATTTTTGCTATCTCTGGAATTGGTACATTCTTCAATGGGAAATGGGCCAATGAATCGGGGGATGCAAAACTGGATGCAGACAATACTTGTTGTAAGTTGTAAAGCTACATGCCAAGCTGACCAGGAAAACACATTAAACATAAGGGTATACTGTGTCAAACACAAAATATATCTACAAACAGAGGGGTCTGCCTTGTTTGATAGCCCTGCAGCAGCCGCAGATATGTAAGCATGCCTGTAGATGTTAGTGAAGAAGTTGTAGTAAAAGAAAGTATGAAAATGTCAAATAGGGACATTTTATCATGAACTGAACTGAACTCAACCTCTTCTGTCCCTCCTGCAGGGTGCAGATCCAGGCAGTCAACGCCATAGGCTCCGGCCCCTTGAGCACGCCTCTCCTGGTGAGGACACGCCCCCTCCCACCTACCCCACCACCTCTTGAGTGCGCTGCGGCCGGCCCCCAGAGCCTGAAGCTCAAGTGGGGGGAGAACGTCAGCAGCCTGCATGCACGCGCCCTGCTAGCCGATGACATGGTCTACACACTACAGATGGAGGACAAGAACCACAGGTTGCTCCTTCTTCTTATCTCTCTGTGTATTTCTGTTTTTGTCTTAATTGCCATTAACACACACAAACCCATACACATACACAAAGGGATGCACACACATTTTTACATAACCTAATGTGAATTCTTACATATTACACACCTTTCTAAAAGAGACACCTCACAACAGGTTGTACCCCCTGGTTACATACAGTATATAACACTATATTGTCCTTCAATATATACAATATAATGTAACTTCTAAACCTGCAGTAGAGCTGTGTTCAACTGGGATCCCACAGCATCACGTTACACATATTTAGCTGATGCTTTTGTCCAAAGCAATTTAAGATAATTGTATTCAACTGTAAAGATACAACCCAAAAACTGGTAAAAGTGCATACATTATAAATACAAGAGATAGAGAATCTTTTTTGTTATTAGAATGTTTTTTCATGGGCCAAGATGTACTCTGAATGGATTAGTTTTGAGGCAGATGTCTGCGGTGAAAGATGGGTAGGGTTACAGTTGTCCTGATATCATTGGGGAGCTCATTCCACCATTGTGGATCCAGGACAGTGGCAAACAAGATGATGTTGAGTAGCTGGGGCCCGCTGGGTGAGGAAGTAGCAAGATATCTGTCTGTCTTAGAGCGGGTGTGGAGTGTATGGTTTTACCAAGTCCTGGATGATGGATGGAGAACATGGCAATACAGTAGTAGTGTAGTGTACCAGTCACTTGAAGCGGATTTGAGCAGCGCCCGGTAGCCAGTGCAGGAGAAGTGGTCTAGTGTTGGAGAACTTGGGAAGGTTGAAGACCAGGCAACATTTATTCATTGGATTGATGGGTCAGATCTGGGGTATAAAAAAATATGTGGCATACATTCATTTAAATTTGCAGGTACATGTTTATAAGAATGTTATTTAAATGCTGTTGAAAGGCTGAGTACCTCATACCCCTAACCGTATTATCATGATCTACCCTCACACAAAAAATGGAAATTATTATAAATTGTGCTAAAAACAAGTCCAGGTGTCCAGAAAGCGGTAATTGTCATGTTGTCGAAAATGGACAAAAAAATGTTTGTGTATGAATAAATCATGAACTGAAGAGGAGGCCTTGTCACATGAGCATTGTGTCCTGCCATTGTCCTCTCCTTCCCTCACCTCCTACTATGTAGTTACTCACTTCATTAAAGGCAGAGTGCACCTTCATTTATTATGACTTTTTTTACTATGCAATTATGTCATAGCAACTAAGCCCTGTGCATTTTTCTATCCAAATATTTTAATCTCTCCTACCAACCGTTCTGTCAGCTGTTTGGTAAACAAACAGATCCGATGACAGTGGGCAAATCTTCTTTGTCCTCTATTTTACTGTTGGAATGGAATTAATCTGTTCAGGGGCAAACAAAACTAATGATATTAGTGTCTGTTGTGTGATTTTGCTTTTGGTTCATCTGTCTACCTTCCTGTTTCCAGATCTGTTGTCCTCCTACCTTTCTTCAAACCTGCAGTTAATTCTCTCCCCTTTTTTCACTACTTTACATTTGTTTTTCTCATCCACTCTCCCACTGTCCATCTGTGTGTCTGCCTGTATGTCCATCCAGCCATCAGTGTGTTGCCTGCCATTTCTCTGCCTCTGTTATTTGTTCTTTATCTCTATGTCTATCAATTCAATAACATTTTCAATTCAATTCAAAAGAGGAATTCAAAAAACGAAAACAATACAAACATACGTGTACATTGCCAAAGCAGGTGAAAAGCCAAAGGAAATACAGTACACTGCTAAAAAAAATAAAGGGAACACAATCATTACATTGTAACTCCAAGTCAATCACACTTCTGGGATATCAACATGTCCAGTTAGGAACTGATTGTGAATCAATTTCACCTGCTGTTGTGCAAATGGAACAGACAACAGGTGGAAATGAGAGGCAATTTGCAAGACAACCCCTATAAAGGAATGGTTCTGCAGGTGGTGGCCACTGAACATTTCTGTGTCCCATCCAGGATGGCACATCAATGCAGCAAAAAGGTTTGCTGTGTCTTCCAGCACAATGCCTCAAGAGCAGACAGACAGACAGACAGACATACTTTATTAATCCCTGAGGGAAATTGTCTAAAGCATAGAGGAGGCCACTAATGTGCAGACCACTAATGTGCATGTTTCTGCTCAAACTGTGACAAACAGACTCCATGAGGGTGATCTGAGGGCCCAACGTCCACAAGTGGGGCCTGTGCTCACAGCCCAACACTGTGCAGCCCGATTATCATTTGCCACATAAAACCAGGATGGGCAGATTCCCCATGGCACCCTGTGCTCTTCACTGATGAGAGCAGGTTCACACTGAGCACGTGTGACAGACATAACAGAGTATGGCGACGCCGTGGAGAACGTTCTGCTGCCTGCAACTTCCTCCAGCATAAGCGGTTAGGCGGTAGGTCAGTGCCGGTCTGGGGAGGTATATCCCTGGAGGGCCCCACAGACCTCCGCCCTATATTAATATTTCATTCATCCAGATCTAGGATGTGTTGTTGAAGTGTGCCCTTTATTTTTTTGAGCAGTGTATATGAATAAATGGTATAATATGTATCTATATACAGTATATCTATATGTCCATCTATCCAAAAATGTCTAGTCCTATGTTATATATTTTGTTGAGTTGTTCAAACCCAGGGAAATTCTTAGTTTTATTCACAACAATGATCCATTTGGGGCACATATCAATGGCATTGTATGCCCTTTACCCTAAGTATTGGAGAACACTCAACACTCCAGGAGAGACCTATTTATTGATATGATATTTCAATCTAGTTTACTACGACATGCTACTATGACAAGTGGCTCATGACAGCCACCCAGCTAATGCAATGTTTAAATGACTCCATCCATTTCCCATACATTGTTTTGTTTTTTTAAATGGCTAAAATCATATTTCATTGTAGAGCTGTGCACGTCACATTGTTGCACACAGAGGAGTGACACAGCACCCTCTCCGATGAACACACGAAAAACTGATCATCTGTGAATACCCTCCTCTACATACACATTTACACTTACATATAGGGCAATTAGCAGACGCTTTTATCCAAAGCAACTTACAAAGCGTACATTTGTCATAAGAAGGTGAATACAGCAGACAGAGCACCGCCAGAGAATGCCTGTTTAAGAAAGTCAATGTAATCAGCATGATCAAAGCAGTGCTTGAAGCAGGATTTGAGTCTATGAGGAGGTTTTCTGTCTCCTCATTGGGCAAACATTTACAGGGCCAATTATATGAAAGTGCAATGTGTTCATGAGTGTTTGTGTCAACACGATAGAAAGAGAAAGAAACGATCTGTGTATGTACAGTATACATAGTAATGCGTGCATGCATGTGTGCTTTACAAACTAAATTAACCACAGAAACCCATTACTTTTCTATAGAGGGTAGATAGAGTTGAGTGGGGATTATGGACTAAAAGTGCCACTTTCTCTGTTCCTGTTTCTCTTCCACTCTTTGCCCTATACCTCTTTCTCATTCTTTCGCTTGCTCTGAACCCCCCTCCCTCTCTTTACCTATTGCTCTCTACCTCTTTCCCTCTCTACCTTCCTCTCCCTCTACCTAGCTCTCTCTCTCTCTCCTTCCTCTCTTTCTCCCTGTCTGCCTCCTTCTAGAACACATTCTCCAAGTCACATCTTAATTCTGTTCTCAAGTCTTTTTTTTATTCCTGTCTCCCACTCTAAATCTTTTTCTTTTCTCCTCTGTCCGCATCTCTGATTATCTCATCATCGTGCATTTCTTCTTCTGCTTTATTTTGCCCACTCACAAATGTTCAGTTTGACTAAGTTTATCTTCCTCTATCCAGGAAGTTAGTCCTCCTCACTGCGAACAGACTCCATTTTACATTTTTTATTCCAGTTTAATACTGAAATAAATATGTTCCTCCTTCATCTCCATCCTCGTATTTCTTGCATTCCAGCCAGCCGCCCCCCTCCATCGATCGATCCATCATCATTAATTGGCAAAGTCTTCTCTCTTAACCATTCATTTGATATCCATGCATCAATCCTGCCATCACCCACTCCACTGGGAACCAAACAAATGTCAGATTTAAACTTGGTGTGGTAGCTGCTGTCCGGTTCAGACAGATTCTAATTTGGGGCGAGTTTCTTTCACTTTCTGTTGAATCCGCTATCGGCAGTATTAAAAGAACTGGACAGAACTCTCCCTCACCCTGTCACTCCTCACGTTGCCTTATTCATCTTCCTTGGACATCGCTGTGATGGCCACCTAAAACCTCACCGCTCTTTTGCCAGATGTGGGTTTCATATCCTTTCTGTACTATTTCTGTACTATTTCCAGTCCAATCCTGACTTAATTCTCTCTCTCTCCCACACTCTCTGAAGTTAATTTAATTTAATTTTATACATTACATTGAATTGAATGCAAAAAACCTATATTGATATGGAAGATAAACAAAGCTCTGTCTCTCCCTCTGCCTGTCCCTCAGGTTCGTGACCATCTACCGTGGTCCAAGCCACACCTACAAGGTGCAGCGGCTGACCGAGTCCAGCTGCTACAGCTTTAGGATACAGGCGACCAGCACCGCGGGTGAGGGACCCTTCACCACCACTCAGACCTTCTGCACGGCCAAGTCAGTCCCACCCGCCATGAAAGGTATGTCAGCGCCACCTTTGCCGGAAACATGGTGGGGCGTGCTACGTCATATCCATGCTGCAAAAATGTCTTGTGGAGAGGTAGAACTCTGTTCTGTCTACACATGGTATTCACATCCCATCTTGACAAACGCCACTTTGCTAAGGACACTGCAGAAGCGTTTGACTGATGATAGTTTTAAATACATGTGAATGATGCGTTCCCTCACAGCATAGAGAACAAATGTGTCACCTTTCAATGTAGCAGAAAAGCCAAAATGCGCTCAAGAACCAACAGAGAGATTCTTTTTCACCAGCGCAAGTGGTACGGTATCATCTTTTGGATCAACTTTAATGGTTTCAAAATGCTGTCACTTTACAAGTTTTTGTGTGAAGACATTGTCTATCCTCCTAGATGGACTAGATTATGCTCTGTTTAGAAAAGAAAATGATTGGATAGTACCATTGTCATTACACAAAGGGGTTATCAAACAAACAATAAGGACATTTAGTTAAAGCAAAACATAAGACAGCAAAAGGCACACAGAGTTAATAAAACCACAAAATACATTGTAGAACTACTCCCAATGGAATATCTTGCTCGTACACATGTGCAATTTCCCCGACACAAATAATACTACTAAAGAAACTTGACTAAATGTGTTCCTACCAAGTCTTGAAACAGGTGGTGTTTCCATGACCAGTTTTAACACGCTGAGTTGACCCTGAGAAGGTCTGGGGGTCAGACCAAAGGGTGCTTCATATTCCAGACATACAACATGCATATGGCATGTAACACACAAAGAGTATGGCTAGAGTTCTCAACAGCTCGATTTGTTATTATTCACTTGTTCCTATAAATATATAGGCCTGATAGGTTTAGCTTGAAGCACACTGGAGTGATTTTAGTTTGACGATACGCTCCAAAACAAAACAGCAAGTTGAAAAAGGACGTATTTCTTTCAGATTAGTCTTGTTCTAAAGACTGGACACTGGGCAATATTTGATATGATTAAATCACTGATATTGATATTCAACATGTTTTTTTCCATGACATGGTAATATGTGTGAAACATTGTTCATTGTATAAACACAAATAAATCATGGATATTACTGTGTGATCTTTCTAAAACAAAACAAGTATATTAAATGTCTCCTAAACGGATCACTTTTTAGAACTGGCGATAATATGAAACTAAACACAACAAGCGTGACATCATTTACAGACACCCCTCCCCCCCTTCGTGCTGACATGCCAAGTCAAACCAATTCTGAACAAGCCAGCACATGTGAATGGAAAAGGCCCATATGAGAAATAACATGATTGAAATTAAATGGTTTCCTTCTTCAGCTCCCAGAGTGCACCAGGTGGAGGGTAACATGTGCAAAATCACATGGGAGACTATCCCACCAATGAGAGGAGACCCCATCAGCTATGTGTTGCAGGTTCTGGTTGGACGTGAGTCAGAGTACAAACAGGTTCGTATTTCACTCACACACACACAAACATCCACCCATGCACACACACAAACACACACACACGCACTATGGAAGGCCACTTTTTGCCTCCCTTAGTGTGTGTGTGCCGTAAGTGCCACACAACTAGTCCTTAATGTAGCAATTCGATGGCTAATTAATTGTGTGTTATTGTAGGTTTACATCTATTCTTCTTGGTTTTGAGTGTGGCAGTTTTACCAGTTGGCCAATGTATAGTCCTTTTTATAGCCCTTTATAATCCTATAGTAGAATACCCATAGTTTCTCTTGACATATTTAAAATAATTAACATTACACTGACAACATTAAACTTGACGCCTCCTCAAGCAAGTCTTCAATGTGCAATATATCCCTAATAGTGTTTGACCTGTATAATATTGGTTTAATCTACATTTACATTTTATGCCGATTTGACTGCTACCAACGTTACCATGGAGTGAATATAGCCTTTTGGTACAGCATCCGCCCTGAACACCAAGAAGAATAAATGTAGGCCTACAATAAGACATTGAGTTTACATTGAACACAGTCGTAGAAGGTGAAATATGGATCTGTATGCTACTTCCTGGGAACTAAAGGGAGAAAAGGCGTAAAGTAGAGCTGATTGCTGAGCAGAACATGGATTAAACACTTGATATACTGTATTCACATAGCTACATAGTGTAGGGAAGTGAATGCACAGCAACAAAATCAGCAATGGAATGGAGTGGTCTATAGCAATAGCAATAATTACTGGCTATTTACTTAGCAATTTAACACTCTATTAAACAAGCTGACATGTTGACCTCTTCATTCCGAAACGGCGATTGGCGATCATCACTATTTTCATACTGTCTAATCATAGTTATTCTAGATTGCCATATATTTTAATTTCTATATATTCACTCGCCAGGGGGCGGTGGAAAAGGGGCTGGGGGATTATCCTCAAGTGTAAGCAATGCAGTTAAAGTGAAGTGGATCAACATTTATAAAAGAGAGAACATTTCATTCAAAATATTAAGAACTCAAAATAATATGGCAATGTCTCCTATCAAGCGACAGCTCCCTTTTAAAATTCTGTATGTGATTGGTGTGACCAACAGTATGTTTAACATGACCAAAAGTGACCTTATCTTTGATATCACATACAAAAGATGAACTACTCTGATGGAGCACAGGGCAACATTTGTGAGCAGCAGGCATATGGAGAAGGTCTGTGGGGTGTCAGACTCATGGAAAACTGGTTTTAAATTTCACTCGTCACTCGTGCTGATTATCAGGGGCACATTCTGCTCTACCAGAAACATCTCTAAATGCACAGGGCGCGTATTCTAGAGATCTGATATTACTCTACAAAGTGCACGTAGCAAGTACCTCTCCGCCTCTGCCTATTATTTCACCATTCACCAAAACTTTTATGGAAGACATCGCATTCTTGAATGTTCACACTGCTTTTGTTGCTTGCTACAATCCAAAGTAATCCAGGTAGGTAAACAGACTAATTGAACAACAAGAGTTTCATATTTCATAACTATGTGTATGCACACCCACAGCATAGCCATGTTTTTCACATAAATGTACGTACATTACACCAACTATAGCTCAACGCAGAGACTCCACTGATTCCAAAAGTCTGTGTTACTTTCAGCAATTTCACTAGAATTAAATGACAGTGTGAATAAACAAAACCTGATTAAAACTTAATTACATTTCATTTCACTCATCCATAAACAGGATTTCTTCATGTCAGATAGTTTCACCAGCAATGATGGTGAAGACAACAACTCCCACGATCCATTCCACTTCACAACTTCACAACTTGTTACTGTTTACATTGAGCTACCCCTGATGCAGAAATGACATATTGTACCTTTAAATGTGTAGCCATGTACAAATGTCCCTCACTATCAATATGACTAGCGATAACGAGACAGTGTGAATAGTTCTAGTATGTGTTGTTGATTTCATGAATGTGTCTGTACATCTCTCTTCTTCTTGTTCTGCCCTTCTTCCCTTCTATTTCTTATTTATCTCTCTAACTCTCTGTCGTCTGATCCTGGGGCACACACATGCACACCATGTTCCTTCCTATTGTTATTGTTGGAATGTGTCCATTTGTCTTCATTAATGCAGACTAGGAATAAGGAGGTTTTATGAGCCAGTAGACTCCAGTATCACGCATGTGTGACTGTGTGTGTGTTTACGTGTATGTGTGCTTGCACACAATGGCCCTCATTTATCAAAAGAACGTAGAAATGAGCACAAATCTGAACGCATGATTCATCTTACGATAGGACCCACGTGAGATTTACGAAACGTGTCGTATCACACCAATCCCA
>JAOPUI010000111.1:9307272-9317753 GCA_027123135.1 Urophycis floridana | reverse complement strand
TTGTCACCGATCCTGTTCATAATTTTTATGGACAGGATTTCTAGGCACAGCCAGGGCGTTGAGGGGGTCCGGTTTGGCGACCTCAGGATTGGGTCTCTGCTTTTTGTGGATGATTTGGTAATTAAAGCTAGGCACCAACAAGAGATGCAGTAGACAGACTTATTAAGGAAAGCTTAGAAGGCTAGTGGAAGGCTACAGAGGTTGAGAAGGAAGGGTTAAATAGGCTGCAGGTAGATGTGAAGGATCAATTGGAAGTGTCAAGAAGAGCAGAGAACATGAAGAAAAACTGGAAATAAAGAGCAATCCAAGCAGGATTTGTGAAGTTTAATAGTAATGAGCGAATCACTCCCTCCTTGGATCTTTCACCCGGATCCCTAAAATAACCCAAAAATCATGGATCCTTAGTGACCATTCACTCGAATCAGTTGAGTCACTCACCAGTCACGTGGAGAGACTCGTAGGGAGTGATTCGCTCATCCGGGTACCTAGCGAATCATGTGCGAGGCGGTGAGTGAGGGATTCTAACAGTTTCAACTCCCTGAGTCACGACTCAGGGAGTCGGCTGGAAGATCTGAGTAGGGGGTGATTCGCTCATTATTCTTCTCCACACCACATTTCTGCCATTAATGGAAGCTAAATGACTTAACCTAAAGTCTGATATAACATTGAGGCTAGCTTTCCATTGTTAGGTTTGATTCTGCTATTTGCTCACCTGCTGTCAACTGGATGGTATAGCTCATTGGGTAGAGCATGTGTTCCTCTACCGGAGGGTCAGTGGTTCAATCCCCACCTCAACCATATTTATCTCAATGATTATGGTCATTCCCATGCACAAGTAATTCCTTTTGTGGAATTAAATGTTCCTAGTTATTCATGTTAGTGGTCAGAAACAGTGGACTAGGAACAAGTTTCTTTAGCGATCAGGCAAATCTGACTCGAGTGACTCGCACAACCTGGATCATTCTAGTGAGTGACTTGAATCCTTAAAATGATCCGACTTGACCATCGCTAGTATGATAACATGGAAAACGAACGGCACAACTCGGCACAGCCAAAAGTGCTAAAGGGAAAACACCATACAACTCCGGATTTTTACAACCGTTACTCATGGGAGATGGACAGTTCCCACTTTGTTTGCACAACCTTGGATATTCAGGATCATCTAGGCTACATATACTTTATTGTTTTGTTTTATTTTCAGATTTGTTCTGTTCAATAAACAAGGTAACTATCATCAATACGTAGTGCATAATATTCACCCAGGAAGCAAATAAAATGGTTTTAGAATAGACTGTGAAATAATATTAAAATAAAAGATAATATAAGAAGGTACATTTTACGTAAAAGTTCATTAGAGCGAAAAAGTTGATGCGGGATGAAGCAGAAGCTGTTGTGATGTAGCACTTTGTTCTACTGTTTGCTAGCTTTCGTACTTCTTGGCAGCACAAATTCAGATGTCCACATCTCTATGCGTTTTTGCCTAGTTTCCACAAGTGCACCTAGATGTGAAATTAGGAAATATACACTCAATATACTCAATATACACTCAAAAAACACATGGTTGTTACCGTGATGTAGAGATAGTAGATTACAGTCGGAACACTTTCTGTAATACAAGATGGCTACAACATCACTGCTCTAGGTTGCAACACATTCTCGTGTTGAACAGAATGTTTGGCTTTAATTTCCGTTTCTGTATCCAACTCGGGCTGAAACGCCTGAGCCGAAGCCATTGATGTCGGGTCGTATACACCACTGTCGCGAAATGCGTAACCTTGTCAAATATTTTCTTGGATATTTGGCTAAAAAAATGAATAAAGTCAACCAGTCAATAAAGTGACTGTTTATGATCAGAAGACCAGGTACGATAGGCCAACAATATTTGTGAAAAGTGAACCTGTCCCTCAAGTCAGAAGGAAACACACTATTACAACAAGAACCAAGCACAGTAGCCTACTTATTGAAAATATGGAAATGATTTAGGCTTATATGGCTGATATTATGAATGTAAAGTTTTATATATATAATCAATAACAAGCACTACTGGTTATATTTTCACTGAATGCAATGTCATGGAACCCTTTAAGAATTACGTGTTTTAAGGATTTTGTGTTGAGAAGAACATCTTGGATTTACATTCTTTGAAGCTCAAGCGATGATCTTCGGTTGTCTGCTCAAGGTGTCCAGGTTTGCAGCTGCTCTGGGCCCAGGCGTGAGTTTGCCGACACATAGGCTGAGCGTTTGATCAAGGACAAAACAAAGGGACAGCTGACCAATCAGAGCAGACTGTTCACTCGAGTGCTAGGCTTGAAAGAGGCAGGAAGTTGAACTGAGTGTTTTTGACAGAAGGCTCAAAGCGAGGTTTTGGGGGTTTTTTTTGACAGTGTGAGGATAATAATGTTGGGTTTTTTACATTAAAACACGAAAACCTATTCTATCTGCATTGCATCATATCACTGCTTTAATTCTATATGTACATTCACAACTGGTTGTGACTTTCCTTTACCCATTCCGCTTTCTTTGTTCTTTCTCTCCTCATCTCTCCTTAAGTGCTCCCGTTCACCACTTCTATCTCGACTATCTCTTCTATCTCTATACCTTTCCTCTCTCGCTCCTCTTTCATCCTCCTATTCACTACTGTTCCTCTCTACCTCCTCTCTACCTTTTCACTCTCATCTATCTTTCCATCCCTCCTCTTGCAATTCTCCTCTCCTATCAGTCTTCATCCCTATCTTCCCTTTCTATCCTGTCCTCTTCTCCACTTTATCCCCATCTCTCCCTCAACCTCCCACCGTTCATCACCTTTCTATTCTGTTGTATTGTTGTGATTACTGTCCATCCGTATTTATGTGCTGTGATGCAACCTTGGCTGCTAATGGTGTTTCTGTAAGGGACTCACCTCTCTCCCAGATCTTCTCATCATGACAGGGGGCCTGGGATGACATGAATGGGCCAATATTAGAGACTCATGCCCTTCTCTCAGCTTAGTAAGGGACATTACAGATAACTTGAAGCTCTCCTCCTCCTAGTGGACGACCAGTGGATGAACTACATCTCGTTCGGAGGCCTTCGTACCCACGCCCAGCTGGAGGAGCACCTGGTGACGGAGCTCATCTACGTCCACAGCAAGATGCTCATCGCTGACGACAACACCGTCATCATCGGTCTGTCATTCTTTCTGTCCATCTTTCTCTCTCTTTATCTGCCTGCCTTTCTCTCTGTATGTCTGTCTGTGTCCTTTCGTCAGTTTTCTGCAGTTAAAAATGTACGTTGATGGTAGCTAGCTAGATAGATAGATCGCATTCTTCATTCCTGTGGCAAAATGATATCAATAATGCCAACATGAATAAAGACAAACATTCTTATACAATCGGTCACCCATCTTCAATTTCCATGTTCACTTTCACTTTCAAAAGCAAAAGCATCTTTCATCATTCTTTCATTTTATGTCTCTATGCCTGGTCAATCAATCCCACCTAATTTGCATTACCAATAGTATAATGTAATGTATAACCCTTTAGTGCCCCCTGCTGGTATATTTATGAATTTCTTTCACAATGGAGTTGGTTGATGGTTTATCCACTGGTTTATTCATAGAATACAAGATTTTGTGAACAGAAACCTAGCTGCCTCTCGTGTGTGTGCTCTCTCAAGGCTCGGCCAACATTAACGACAGGAGCATGCTGGGAAAGAGGGACAGTGAGGTGGCGGTGATCATCGAGGACTCAGAGATGGTTTCGGCAGTCATGGATGAGGAGGAGTACCAGGCTGGACCCTATGCCCTGCAGCTCCGCCTGGAATGCTTCCGGTGTGCTAAACTGTTCAGCGATACTTCCTCATCTAGAATGTGCTCCTGTTTTCTGATGAAGTTGGATTTAACTCTTGTCTTCTGCCCTGTCTCCTTTCTCTCCAACTGCCCCCTATGTCTCTCTCTCTCTCTCTGTGTCCCCTATGTCTCTCTCTCTCTGTCCCCTATGTCTATCTCTTTGTGTCCCCTATGTCTCTCTCTCTCTCCCCTATGGCCATCTCTCTGTGTGTCCCCTATGTCTCTCTCTCTCTCTGTCCTCTATGTCTATTTCTCTGTGTGTCCCCTATGTCTCTTTCTGTGTGTCCCCTATGTCCATCTCTCTGTGTGTCCCCTATGTCTCTCTCTCTCTCTCTCTCTCTCTCTCTCTGTGCCCCCTATGTCTCTCTCTCTGTGTGTCCCCTATGTCCATCTCTCTGTGTGTCCCCTATGTCTCTCTCTCTCTGTGTCCCCTATGTCTCTCTCTCTCTGTCCCCTATGTCTCTCTCCCAGCACCATCCTTGGAGGTCACAGTGATGACACCATTGACCTGTCTGACCCCGTTAGTGATCGCTTCTACAAGGAGGTGTGGATGACCACCGCTGGCCGCAATGCCACCATCTATGAGAAGGTTGGTATTAGTATGGCCAGTCTGCTTACTTGTACTGTATACCAATATATTAGAGAATATCATACAATATATCAATGTCCATCGCCAATGCTGAACGTTAAATTAAACTGGTGTAGTAAAGGACTTGGTGGAAGAATCAGAAATTCCTTCTCATTACTGCTCCCCTTGGCTGGGAAGTGAACTGCAGCCTACCCAAGCTAACAGACAGACAGACAGACAGACGTACTTTAATGATCCTTGAGGGAAATTGCATAACATAACATTGAGAGCACAGGACTGGGTACTCTGTGGGTTTAGACAATAACACTCATAAACTAATGTTAGTTATAATCATAAATACACTGTAGCTATAAACAGACTATGGAAGAAGCGTGAGTGAATATAATGCACTTCAAATTCACGTCACTTCCTTCCCATTTCACACAAAACCATCCCGGTTCAAATATAATAGAATCCCCCCACGCAGCATTCAACACAAGGAAAGAGATGTGGGAAAGGTCTTACGTTTTAAATTATTATGAAAGCTGTTCATATTTTGGCATTTAAAGGGATTTATGCATGTAAAACTAATAGTAGTTCCATAAAGAAACGTGCAGGCAACATTCCGTAATATATTACACACAAAAAGGTGAATCTCTCTGTCTGTGTTCCATCTCAAGGTTACTTTCTTGTAAATACTTCCTTGATTATGACCATTATTTCTGGTATTATACCTACAGGGAAATCAGCCTAGCAAGTCACATGCTAGTATGGGGGTGTACACGTGCAAGCAAATGTGTTTCATATGTATACCTGTGGTGTCTTTGTCTGTGATTTGCATGCAATGATGTGTATGTGCAGGTATTCCGGTGCCTGCCCACCTCTCTGGTGCGGAACATGTCTGAGCTGGAGCAGTACCAGGTGACAGCTGGCCTGGCCCAGACCGACCCCGCCCGCGCTCAAGAAGAGCTCCGCAAGATCCACGGCTTCCTGGTCCAGTTCCCCCTGGACTTCTTGTCAGAAGAGAATCTCATGCCCTCAGTTGGCACCAAGGAGGCCATGGTTCCCACAGAGATCTGGACCTAAAGCGGTTGGAGGTAGACCCCTGCACACCCCACCAAGAAACAGAGCCTCCTTTTCTTGTCCAACCTTGAAGTTTGGTACGACAAAGCTACTTGTAGAAGATGGTTGCCACATACGGAGGATATATCTGATATGATATCTACTTCTTATCTAAGAGTTCAGACGATCCCTACGTCTTCTGGAATCTGGGGGCTTGAACCAACCAGCCAACTGAACTATCCCCTAAAGTGCTTCCAAGTTAGAGATCCAAGTGATCTTAAATCATCAGTTAGCAACAAAAGGGTCAGTTGGCCAAATGTACAAATGGACAAATTCCTGTTTGTATTCAGACAGTATTCACACTGTGTGAACTTCAAGAGAACTTTGATGACACTTGGAACTTTTTTAAAAATTGATAAAATCTCAATGGTTTTGCCAAATCACTGCCATGCAACGAAAGGTCAACAGAGGACATACTGCTTTGAGAAATGAGGCAATTCATTCCTCAGGGGAAAATAATGAAGACCTAACTGTGGCTATGACTAATAAATGGGGTGTTACTCATCTAAATTATACAGCAAGACGAGCAGGATCTTTATAAGGGACCAATAGCATCGCCCATGTGTTTCAGTCTGTTCATCTTGAAGCAGATACACATCAAGAGACCTGCATCTACTAGCCATACGAGGACTATAACATTGTCAAATGTCTTTTAATTCTATGTTCTCTCAGAGGTGCAATGGTTATGAATGAGTGAGTTCAATAGCGTGCTTTCTTTCTGTATGTCGTGTATAAGCTTACCAAATAACAATCATTTTTTTATTTGTACTATGGATGTTTTATTTCCCCATCCACCTTGTAGACATTTGAATTAACATCAAATCCTACAAAGTAGGCATACACTCTCTTTTCTCTTCTCTTGTATGGCTGTACCATGCTCTGATTACATCCTATCATAGCTATTTTCAAGTTACACCATCTTTAGAAGTTAACAGCTGGTGTTGCAATACTGTTGAATATTATTTTGTGACAAGGATTAACATTGAGGTTCTGCATTACACCCACACATACACACATACATGTGCGGGTGCACAAACATGTTTCAAATCAATAGCGCCTCTGGCTTGAAGATGACCTGGCAAGTTCATTTCCAGTTGGTTTAACTCTTTTAAATTGTTTAACTTTGGAAGGTCACTTTTAAATTCAACCCCAGTTATGACCACTACATTGGTTTGTCTCGTGGTCAACATCAAAGTCTGAAATAATAAGTCAATGGATTCTGGTTTTGTTGGTATAGTTCCACATCTGTCCAGCAGATGTCACCACTGTCCTGTATAGTTAGCTAGAAACCAGCGCAGCGGTACTGTGTTGATAGTAGTAAGAACAAGCAACTCAAACTTATTCACTTCCTCCACGTTTTCTACAGATGAACGAAACACATTTAGTGGCATGTTCAATTGGCAGCGAAATTATTTAAATATGAATGGATTTTAATTGTCTGTATTCAATTCTGGATTATAGTCTTCTTACACTTACATTGACATTGGTACAAAAGACATGACCACCTAAACACAAAACCAACTGCTATGATAACCTGCCTCTTCCAACATTTTAAAAGACTATTGACTTATAAGGCTTTCTCCTTCATTCAACATTAATTGAAGGTAGGCTATATTAACATAAACATAAAAAAAAAAAACTAGCCCATGGAACATGCAGTAGAGACCTAATATTGCTATATTTCAATATCGATCTAGTTTTCCACGACGTATGATGTCATGCCACTAATGCAGGCTTTCTCACACAGACGTCATTTCAACTACGCCGTCGATAGTGTTTCCGATACATTACATACAAAAAGAAGCTGGGGAACGTCTGTGAACCTCTTGTCCATTACACTGACTTAAAAGATGTTCGGGCTGGATTGTTGTTGCTATTCATGTTATATAAAATCAATTTGGAGTTCACAAATCATTATGAGGGATGCCAGAAATACCAAAAACCTCTATCGATTTCATGGTCTAAATCTCTAAGTTTTTCTCAATACTTTTTACTTTACTTTACTGCTCTTGAATTTGTTTTGTAGTTTTTAAGGTGGGAAAAATGACCCATAGTTTCCACTAATGTAGATGGAAAGTCAGTTTAATCTTTAATATATACAGTCTGTTAGTTCAGTTTAATCTGTACGGTCCAAGTCTAGTTCACCTCTGCTAGAGCTCCATTGGCCATTCAATTCCTAAGCTGCTTCACTGTTGTAGAGCTATTGGGATACTCTGATGAACAGTGATTTTAATCAACATTTTAAAATGTCTTCGGTTGAATTCCATAGGAAGGTTACTTTGTAATTTGCCTTTTGTGTTGTACTATTGACCAAACGATGGCTATATGGAGAGGAGAGCTGCTGCCCTTCTGTCTCCATTGCAGGTAGAAACCTCTGTGTGTCTAGAGATGATCCACAGAATAGTGTACCGTAACATTCTACAGTTACCAAGGTAACGTTCAACATGCTCATTAAGTTTTTTTTTCTTTTGATCTTTGACCACGGATAACAGCACTGGGCTCCCCCCACCTAACATTATCGGGAGTCAACTCCTCTAATTGTAAGCTAGCAAATTGACGTTGAGTGACTTACAGCAGTTCTATTACAAAGAATGACATAACATGAATAAGTACATGTACTGCTCTGTGAACATGACTTGACCTGAGTCTTGTCCAAGAGATCTCACAGGCAGTGGTGGTGAAGACAACTCGAATGGTCCCAGGTTACTTCAATTATGTCATCAAACTATGTATTTTGTTATTTTTTTGATTGAATGACCCCTAATGACAGAAATTACTTTTTATACTTTTTACTTAATTACTTATTATGCACGTGACGTGAGCTTTATAGTGATGATTCATATTGCCACATGTTGATGTTTTACTAAAATCTCTAAATATTTGGCCAGTATCCAGCTGTTCTGAAGAAATGAAGTGACAACCACATCTATGCTGCCTCCATATTTGATGTGTGAACCTGATGCACAGATTTGGGAAATGGCAATGCCTTTTTTGAAAGGGAGTAATAGTTTGGAATGTAATGGGTTTTTTTTTTAAGGCAGGATTAGATTTAAATTCAAGAGTGGCTGCATTTGCATATGCACTGTATCGATCATCTGCGCATGTTGTACCTGGGAAATATAGTCTTTTTGATCAGTGGTGTTTTCCTCTGTTGCATATTTAACATATTTCTGTTTGATTAAGCATGATGGATGGAAAAAAAATTGCGCTGTTGGAGTTATTTCTTATTTGTTTGTTGTAAAGCATAATTTAATTGCAAAATAAACATGGACACTTTTTACTTTATTTTTTGATTTAGAAACATTGCCATTGGAGATCTTACCCACTGACACATTTAGGAAGGCATTGTTTAGGTTAGTTTTCCCTAATTAAAAAAATATGAGCACTTTGTTTGATAGAATGAAGAAGCATGACTATTGTAATCATCATTATTATAACTGATTCTTTGAGACTTGAAACCAGAGGCTCACAGCCTACTTACGTTTACGTTTGTGTTTTGTGAGTAATGCATTTTAATCCTATTGTGAAAGAACATTCTGCTATATAATAGAAGTTAGAATTGACAAGGTCATAAATCTTTAAAGTAACTAAACCGTTGGAGGGCCACAAATGAAGCCTCACCTGTCCAAGGGGCTCATCAAGGCTAATAAGGGAACATCTTTCATTGATGAATCTCACTAATTTAAGTGAGAGATCCCCTCCATTATTGTAGCTTATAGGATTCCTTGAGCAGTAACCAAGGTAACTTAACTTATCTGAACTAGCCTGCTCCAAAGCCAGCTAACTGTCAAGCTAAATTTAACTGCATGTCAGAAATTTCAATTCCAATCCCAAAAGACAGTTTCATCAAGTCTTTTTGTGCTTGCATTGCTTTTGTTATGTCTGTGTTTAGAAATTTAACTTTTCAAAATGTGACCAAGCTTGCATGTGGAGTGTGATGGCTGGTTTTTGCCACATTTACACATAGCCGGGTATTTAGAGAAACCAATATTTCCCCCCCTCCGTTTTCGATAATAACATTGCGCACACATCGTTTTTAAAAAAGTTGTCATTTACATCAACCTGCATAAATAGCCAAACACACTGTAAACACAGGGTGCTCACATGACGGTAAGCATTTTCTGGTGCATAATGTGACGTTTGAGAACCTAACACCCAGTTTCTCCTAGTTGACACGGCAACACATACAGTAACCTTTTTCAGAAATCTCCACTTTGGCAGGAGTTTTAAGAAATAGACGTTTTCTGTGTTAAAAACAGGGTTTTTGTGTAAATGAGAGGCCAAACCGCAGTGAAATATCTGTGACTTCCCTTTGAGTAAACAGAGCCTCAATCAGCCATCACCACACACTCAGGGAGATCTCCATGGCAACATGCAGCATCAGCTCATGTGCTATTGTCCAGCAGCCTTTACAATAAACCGGTGTTCAACACCATCATCCTGTGTCCTGGTCTGGAGGAGCCCAGAAAACCTAAACTAGGTGGAGTGTGGCAGCCACCTCGGTGACATGTAGCCTGCACATCTGCACAGCTAAGAGAGGGTTTAACAAGAAACAGGTCAACTGCCTTCAATGAGGACCCACATTCTTTATCGCAATCTGGTGGCTTGGTGTCATTCAAACAAACAAATACATGATGGTTGTCTTGGCCATAACAAATTACACTCAAATGGTATCTCTAAGGCACTATATTGGTATGTTATAGAGCTTGCATACAGCTAGCTCTATAACATACCTATGAATCAATAACCAACCTGGTTGGGTAAGCGACAGTAAGAGAAAATAATAATGATTATTGTTCTATTACATGTTGGATCGAATGAGAGATTGACAACTAAAAACACTACACAACGGTAAAGAAAAAGAAAAAAGTGTCTCTAAATGGAGTACCTTAAAGTGATGGTTCGGAGTGAAATTCACCCTGAGGTAATTTACACCAATAGTCATGCTAAATACCCCCTCGGATG
>JAOPUI010000111.1:9222895-9233759 GCA_027123135.1 Urophycis floridana | reverse complement strand
AGGGGTGTTCTTGTGCAACCGCCGTGTAGGAATTACAATATCGCTTCCAACTCTGACCTTGGTGGCCATTACAACAGATCATCGACTCCGGGGCCTTCCATTTCTTCTTTCCTTGTCTCTTTATTTATTTATTTATTTCCGCGCCCTATAGTCGTCCGGCCTCCTCTCGCACCGTATTGTCCGGTGCCAAAAAACACCGTGTTTGATGCGGCTGTAATTTTTCAACATACATTTTCTGATGGCTTTGAAGTGTAATGTCTCATGAATATTCGCGGGGGGGCCACAGGCGTCTCTGCATAATTCATCGGGCGGCCCCGTGGAACCGAGGAACAGGAGGTCAGGGGGGGGCCGGCTTGACAGGGGCCGCTCCACGGCTGACCGCTCGCCCGCCCGTCCGTCCGTGCGCCTGTCTACCTACACTGATCTTTGATTGGCCCCCCCCGGGTTGATGCCGCACATCGCCGTCGTCCATCTGTTCTGGGAGCGCACCGCTACTAGCTATCAGGTGTTAGCCCCACTACCAGGGCCAAGGAGATGCTTTTTTTTTGGTAGTGTAACTATTTAAGTCATACCCAAAAAAACACACACACACACACACACACACACACACACACACACGCACACACGCACACACGCACACACACACACACCATAACAAGGGCATTTCGACAAATGTGCCATTTCTGGAAGCAAATTCTGACCAATTACGTTGGTTTTATTTTATGGTTTACCCCTCTGCGTCCAGACCACTTGTCACCCTGTCACGGCATGAAATGACTTTGGCCTGCCAATTTTATTTGTACCGACAGTGTCATTACAGCATCCCCGCATTAACCCTGAGCAGCTTCAGCCTGGTCACCCCACCCCCAAACGCAGCAGGTTGAAGTAATTGGTTGGACCGAGCTTCGTTAAGCCCTGAAAGTGTCTGTGCGTGTGTGTCTGTGTGTGTGCGCACATGTGCGTGCGCGTGCATGTGCATGTGTATGCGTGTGCGTATGTGTGTATGTCTGCGTGTGTGTGTGTGTGTGTGCGCGTGTGCGATGACGCAGAGCCTCCAATCAGAAGCCAAGCACGTTTTCCTTTACCTTACAAAGGGCCTCATAGCACTCTGTGCCTGTGACCTGCTTTAATACATTCAGCAGGGTGCCTGTTATATGAAAAGAAATGAAGCATAAAAAAAAATGTGCTGTATTGAGTACTGAGGTGTATATGGTTTTTTTGGTAGTTTTTGCTTGCAGTAGCCATGCCGTGCTGCGTCTGTGTGACAGACTGCCGCTCTCTATTTTTGGAGAACTAACATGTTTATTCAAGAGATGATTAAACTGCAGTGTTTGAAAATGAGTAGGATTAGTAGCAATATGTGTAGCAGTGTGTCTGTCAATGGACACGGTGGCTAAAAAGCATGGATTTGACTAACATCCCCTGCCATCAGATGTTTCATCAAAGCTTCAGGTCGAAGGCATGTGTGATTCTTTTATTGCCAGTTCAACCCCAAAGCCTTTCGATGCACTGTGCAAAAATGCTGTATTGTAATGGGTTTCAGGTAGCGTTTCATATATTTAGATAAAAGGTCAGCCTGCGTTTGTGTCTTGTGACATGCCTCGTTATCTTATTCTTGCTTGTAAGGCTGTGGCTATATGTGGCAGCTCTTCTGTCACAACATCTTCTGGGGAATAAGTCTTGGAATTCATCTGACTTTATACCAAGGTGTTATGAGAGCATCTCATTGTGAATCGTAATCAGAAAATCTTAATCCCATGCTCACCTGTTGCAGAGATGGCTCTGGAAGAGATTTAGTTTGTTTACAAATATAATTCCCCGTAGATATTGGCTGTTTGCCGTCTAATATCCAACCGACTCCCCATGGAATACTATATTACATCGATTTTTTTTTTCTTCTTCAAGCTTTTATTTGGTTACGGTTATCATTTGCATTAGAAAATCGTTTTCCTTTCCACATTTAATTGATTCATTATAATTGAGTCGCTTTGTTTTTACCTTGTGTTCATTAACAGGGGGAGTATTTAGCTGTGGACTAAATTTGCCATGGTTTCCACGTTCTGCAGTCATTCCTGAGGAATATCACGCATACTGTCCTAGAGGGTGTCCGATTACAGATAACAGCCACGCATGTATCGGCTACACGTATGTGCTGGAAGCCTCTCCATCGCCTCATCCCAAATGGGCTTTATTTGATGGCGGTCTGGGGACAGCACACGCTGTTGCACTTGGGAACCCAGCTTTAAATGACCTGTTTATTTTGTTTATATCAACAGGAATGTCCCATTGCCAGATCGTCTCGTCAAACAAATTGAAAATAACTGCAATCTGAGAGATGGAGGATCTGTTATCAGCTGATAAGCAACGCTAGAAAACGCTGGTATCTCCCATTAAAGGCCTTTGATGAAAACAATGCGTGAGATTAGGAATCCATCTCCCCATCCACCAGGAGCTCAACAAAACGGTTTGCAAACGTCAACCATGAAGTCTCCGTAACCGTTCATAATAACAACCACAATAACACTACCTATAGTTTCCATACCAGGCAGCATCTCCAAGGTATGAAGATTGAGTATTGATGGAGACGATTGTTAATATAATATATTCCTCAATAAATGAATGTTGAATGTAAATAGATAATACATGTTGGTTTATAAACATATGGTGTATTTATAAAATGGATGAGCGCAGTTGTCAATTTTTGCTTAGCAGATGGAGAACAGACCATACTTGCCAACCTTGAGCCCTCAGACTTGGGGAATTATTCTATAACCAGCACAGGGGAGTGGGCTTTATTAGGGTGTGAATCACAAAGAAGCAGACAGAGAATCGGTTCTGGAAAAAGAAATCCCCCAGAATACAATACAACAGCCCTTTTTTTCCCCTTTGACTTCCTCGTCCAGAGTGTCTTACAAAGCGCTGCCTGGCGAATGTCCAATCACGGCACGCAGGCATCTGACAGTTACTTCATATCGTACCGTTCACAGACACTGAATCAATACAAACACACTTATTCTCCTCATTCAGGAGAACCGCCGGACAATGTTGTCTCCGGGTAGCAGAGAGGAGGACAAGGAAAACCGGTGCTCTCCCGGGGACATCGGGAACCGCTCGCCAGTATGGATCAGCGTGCAGTGACCTGTCAAGGTGGAAGCCAGGCCCTGGGTGCCACTCGATAGGACAAGCAAGCAAGCCTTTCTGGCGCTGCCGTGTTGAATTTCACGCGTTTCCACGCGCGGTCCCGGCGTTCGCTCGTCACCGCTGGGGCCGCGCTGAAGTGCCCGAGTGTGAGGCGTTGAGTACACCGTCTTGACAAGGCGGCGACCGAAACGCGTCCGCGTCGAACGACAAAAGACTTGCTGCAACGACGTGTCGTTCAAATGAGACGATTGCTCGCCTGGTGTCTCTGTCCGTGACTGTGCATGATTACCCCCCCCCCCCCCGGTCTCTCATTGGATAGTGTATCATTTCTCACCTCTCAACACTGCGCTCGTCCGTGTGTCCGGTGAGTGTTGTGGTGGAAACAATAGCCGCTCAGAATCACCCAGGTGGGCGCCCCACATTGGTAGTGGGCGAGGTGTGGCAGTGGATCACACACACTTGCTATGTAAAGCACCTCTGAGTGCCCTGAAGTGTGCTGGAAGAAATTATTATTTTTATTGTAATTGAACTTGAGTATCCTAAGAACTCTTCAGATTCCATCAAAGAAAAGGACACAGTAAATGGCCATGACAGCCTCGAGAAGGCGTGACTTCTTTAGAAAACCGAATGTGTAATGATAAGAAACTACGGAAAAAACAGAAGACACAGCGGCTCACGGATTTAGTTTGCTAGACATCTTTGCCCAAGGAGCAGCACGGAAGATTTTGATGGCTGATGACCACACGATCGGGTCAAAGGTCAGCGGGGCAAAAAGTGGGGCAAAGGCCCGAGCTGTAGGACAGAAGTAAAATAAACCTCATTCAGTTCCACCGTTACAGGCGATCTGTGTTGTTGTTGAAAGAATGCAGCCTTGCACACAGCCTTCCGCATATAGCATCTAAAACCAATAAGTGACTTCTGCCAGCACGAACCCAGGCAGAGGGTGTGCAGAGAGTACATAACATGTGGCAGTGGAATTCTGACAGCATAGGGCAAAGCTTTTCAGCATCTGAGTAATGTGGAGATAAGGCACATTCCTCACGCATGCAGCGAAGGGATGCCCAAATAATCTTCAGAGTTATGTCCACAAGAGAAATACCTCAGAAATACCCAGAAATCTTCAAGGGTATGGCTATCAATCAAATTTAAACCCAAAATAGCAGTCAACGAATGTATATGCAAGGTAATGCATTACACAATGAAAAATTACGAGAGGGTAAAAATGTACATTTCACATTAAACGTAAACTCGAAAGACAAATGGCATCTTTCTCGAGGTGAATATTGGCAGCTACACCTGGGAAATGCCTGTGACATTCCTGAGGGTGTTACCGAAGCCACGAGACCACACCAGAAATGAAATTCACACCGGTGTTATCCTGGCGTTACTACTGTGTATTTGCACAGAAAGTCCTGCAGTTATTGCAACAATGATGACTAAGCGTAGGCCAGAGGTGGAGAATACGGCAAAGGAGAGAATGTAGCAATTTGACAAACGTAGCTTTGCACATCATCTTGAAAACATGGCCGACGCTGCTACAGCGTGGGTGGAGGTGTGCTTTGTTACCTTGTCGGGTTAGTTATCCTTTTGAATTTATTCTTCAGTACATCTGGACAAGGGTAAGAATGCAAAACCAGACATGCACGTAGCGCAAGGTTTAACTTGCCGTTTGTATTGGCCAGGGTCTGTCCTAGCATGTTGCTTGGCAAACCCAGGTGCTCCACTGTGTGTACCAAAAGAAGGTATTTCTTCCAAGGAAATCCCTTGGCTATTCCAAGGGATAATAACACAAACAATGGTGCATATTCATGGAGAGCGGGAGAGGAATCGATTGTTGTGGTGGCGTTGGAGTGTCGTGCACCACCTTGGACGCATTGTCAAGGATGGGAGCCCGCGATCACCGGGGGGGGCAATGTTGGGGCACACGTCAAATCCCCCAGCCAGGCCGCGGTGGAACAGGCCACAACTTATTCGGGTGGCATGTGCTGCCGGCCTTCAGATTGATCTGACCACCTCGTGCACCGCCGTCCCGGGGCGTACTCCAGCACCTCGCTGATGGATGGCTGGCTCTACTCCTCTTTGCCAAACTCGACGGGCATTCGCCGCGCCTCCCCGGTCCCGCTTGGCAACACAATGAGGAATAAGGTCACTCGAATTGATTGAAGACCCTAATGTGCATGGAGTGATTTGCATATAACTAGAGTCTAAACAGACGCACGAGGCGAAGGCACTTTTTATTTAATCCGTGCACATTTCTTATCCGGTGATTGCCGTGGACTCGGCATGAGAAACCTGTAGCGAATGTCACCGGCCCAGCTCATTAAGCCGCCCTCACGCCCCCCCCCCCCCCAAAGATGTAACGTCAGTAAGTTTATTATCTTTGTTGTTGACGTGTCCCTGTATCAACGTCGGCTCCAGCAGACCATCCATTACCATTCCTCCGGTATTGTACCGCCTTTCAGCGCCGGATATCTAATAAAAACATCACCTTATTATCCCATTTCCCCCGGTCATTATCGGTGGCGGCACGGCCCCCACCCGCTAGCAGTGTGGGTTTCAATGCCCCCGGCTCTTGTCGACCACGTTTCCCTCTGCTTCGCCACCTGAAGTGGTTTTGCATGTTCATGAGGAACGGCATCCTCCCCATTGCGATGTCTGAGATAGGCTACATTACACACTTGTTGTTGACCTATCAAAAACCTATCACCGTTGAGCACAACAGACCCGGCGCGTTCGCGATTTATCTGTGGCGGCCATCGCAAAAAAAAAATATATTTTTGCGATGGTGTTGTTATAATGGTGTTGTCGTCATGCTTAATTTAAAATGTGCAGGGAATGTTGCCGCAAACATTATGTTCATGAAGCCATTTTACGGCTGCCCGAAGAGAATGCCCCCACTATTTGTTATCTGTATACCTTTTTGATGTATTACGACATTCAAATAATTGAGCTGTACTACGCCTCAGAAGAGGTGAACTGTGAAACACGTGGCTTCAACCCCGCGGTGAACGTGCCTCGCATCACTTTCCCGTCACGTCCGCATTTCCGGGTGAATAATATATTATTTTTAACCACAGAGAATTGTTCAAGATCGAATGATTTATTTAGGTATCCATTTATTTATCAATGTCAGCCATTTCATTTATTCAGCAGGCAAATGTTTTTTTTTCTAAGAATCCGTAGGAGTCCTTGCACACCGCGAGTGCACCCGAGCTGCCTTCGTTTCCCGTGTTATCGTGGATCTTCGGTTCAAGCGCACCGACGTGCCTGTCTCCAGGGTGGTTCCCCTCGCCTCGCCGGCTGAACTTAATTTCATGTTTTGATACCGCGTGGGTCATGAGAGGGAAAGGTAACGGATGTTGTTAGAGAGGAAGACATCCGAGTGATTATGAATATATACAGATATGCAGCAGTGCGAGGAGGGGATTTTATGCCGTTCTTTCTCAATGAAGTCCTCATAGAGCGCTGCACTCAAATTCAAAGCACTTTCTGAATTAATTGATGTATAGGGTGATGTTTATTGCTCAATTCTTCTGGTCGGGGTTAGGGTTTAGTTTAGCACTACGGTCAGTTACAGAGGGTTCATTCAGAGAAAGTAGGGCTACTGCAACTGACTTTCTTTCAGTAAAGGAGCATTCAGCAGACACTTTTTGTCCAAAGCGACTTACAATCAGTACATATGTGGGGGATCAACATGCGGAGGTCCAAGGACCAAGGGGATCGAACCGCCGACCTTACGGTGAGTGGGCGACCCGCTCCGTCCACGCGCTCCACCCATCAGGGCTACAACTGCCGCCCCTTTTCGTAACATGTACCCTTTTTTGTGTGCCGTTTTAAAGATTTCAGTCAGCAAAATGTTTCTGTTCACCTCAATTAAAATGTATTGCAGGAAAATGGCACCAAAAAAACTATACCGACTGAACCTTTTTTTTTTTTTTTTATATCGAGTGGTTCAAATGAGGTAACTTGGTAGTAGACTGAAATAAGGGCCCGGGCTCGTGTGAATAGGACACCGTTGTGCAATCAATGAGACGACTTGAAGGCAAGTGTTCATAAGAGGATTTGTGAAAGTGAAAAAACGTGAAGCTTTCAGCGCAAATCCTTTATTTGCTCTTCGGTATTACTGTGTACACAGATAAACCCTCACAATGTACCAGGAATCAAGTTGTGGAAGCACCTGTGTCTTCCTATACTAGATTATAAGTGTGTGTGTGTGCGTGTGCGTGTGTGTGTGTGTGTGTGGTGGCATGAGAGGCGGTTTAACAGCGGCTCTCCAGGCACACCTGACATTGTGCTGATGGACAGAGGTCAAAGAGTGCTGTTTGTGAAAGAGGTAGGCTGGCCATGTGACCCGTACCGTACCCGTGGCCGTGCATGAAATGCAGAGCTGATGATGTGCCAGCCTCTGGCTACAAGCATCCGCTACCCAGGCCCTAGCATCGTAGCTTCTGTATCAGGCTACCCAGGCCCTAGCATCTTAGCTCATCTATCAGGCTACCCAGGCCCTAGCATCGTAGCTCCTGTATCAGGCTACCCAGGCCCAAGCATCGTAGCTCATCTATCAGGCTACCCAGGCCCTAGCATTGTAGCTCCTGTATCAGGCTACCCAGGCCCTAGCATCGTAGCTCCTGTATCAGGCTAACCAGGCCCAAGCATCATAGCTCATCTATCAGGCTACCCAGGCCCTAGCATCGTAGCTCCTGTATCAGGCTACCCAGGCCCTAGCATCGTAGCTCCTGTATCAGGCTACCCAGGCCCTAGCATCGTAGCTCATCTATCAGGCTACCCAGGCCCTAGCATCGTAGCTCCTGTATAAGCCTACCCAGGCCCTAGGACTGTAGCTCCTGTATCAGGGGGCCGGGGATGTGTGCATCAGCGAGCTGTTAGGGGGCTGCAGCTTGCAGGCGTTACCCAACAGCAGATCTTAACAGCTGGCTAGGTATTGCTGAATCTCAGCAGCCGTGCGGCGCATGGCAGCGGGGAGAAGACGATACCACCTGTACCCTTTAAGTGGCTGCGTGTCTGTAGAACTCTGTATATTTTAGATTCAACAAGAAAAAAAACATTTTGTATGTGAATTTGGATAAATCTAAAAGTGTGTGCGTGTGTGCGTGCGTGTGCGCGTGTGTCCTCTGATGAACCTGCCAGCCCTGTGTAATTTCAGAGTTGCCAGCAATCAGTTCTGTTTTTACACTCGATGGCTGATGCCCCGAGGACCGAGTCGCAATTGGCTGGCTGGGGTCAGCGGGGGGAGGGGCAAAATCTGCATAACTAGCGCATAATTGCCAGTGGGCAAGCGTTCCTGTGCACGGGCTCTGTTTGCATGTGCACATGAAGAGCAAATGGTGCACGTAATCAATCTCCCCCCCAATATGGTTGAAATATGTCTGACGTAAACAAGCGCTGCCATGGAAACAAAAAGCGATTTAGCGAATGGAAAATTAAGTGTTCTGCTTAGTCCGTTGTAGGCCACGCAGAATGCAGCACGATAGGTACAACATATGGTGTATCGTTGTTGGGCAAATGCAAAAAATAAGAATAAAGCATGATTATATCTTATATATATGTTGCATGTCTTTGTCTACAGGCTCGAGTTTAAAACATTTGGGTCACGCATTCTGTGTGAAAAGTTAGAAATCTCATTTAAAAGAGGTTTTCATCATACATTTGTCGGATTCCAACTGGTGCTTGGCAGCAGTACGGTAATATCCACCCAAAATCCATGGAAACAACATAACATATTTTTTAAGGTCAAGATTATAAGGGTGTTTCATTATTGGATTGCAGGGAACATTTCATCATTAAGCCACACAAGAATTCTCTTCTTTTTGGAGCATGCAGAGAAGAGAGTTGTTAAAAACTTTCTATTCTGTTTGATTTGGTGTTTTGGGATGTGTAGGGGTGACAGGGTGAGAGCGATTAAAGAAGTAACGCATTTTGTTTGCAAAAAAACCCTCTGAAAATTAGGGTGAAAAGTTCATTGAGACACGTAATGGCACTCAGCGGGTATTAAGGATCGGCCAACAGTAAAATCGATCCCTCGGGACAGAACCATATCTGATGAAGCGCGAGCCATCACAACTGACCTGATTTGATCGCCCCGTGATTCGACCCAAACTGAAACCCCGATTGTGTTAACCTGTGTTTGATGTTGTCCCTGCAGTCTTTTGCAAAATTTGCCGTTTGGTGTAACTCTTTTATAAAGAGGAAATCTCACCTTGTGTCATCCAACGCTGTCAATTCAGACAGGACCCGGTGGATCCAGCAGTCAATTTGTTAGTTGGACAGTGGGTCAGTGGCTGTCACAAGGGGTGGATAAAGGTGGACTTATTAGGGCTCTGTATCTGGGCATCGCCCGGTAAGATCACATTGTTGTAGGAGACACAACAGCAAACCAACTCTTAGCCAAAGCGCCCTGCAGCCCCACACACTCCAAGTTAATTTGCCTCACAGTCATTTGGGATCCAGCGTTGGTATTCTTTTGTGTAATTCTCCCTCCAAGGGATGAATTGTTTGCACAGAATGGCGATAAAATGCTGACTCAATAGACTATGATCAAAGGCAAACAAAAACACATTTCTTTATTATCTCCTCCTTCTGTTGTCACCGAATAATGTAATTGGTTTTTAATTGAAAAATGTTTTTTTTCATTCTTTGAGCGTTTGAACTTTTGCTCACACACACACACACACACACACACACAATCCCGACTGAACTGAAGTATATGACATGATCAGTGCTTGTGATGGAGATTGCTTGACACACACACACACACACACACACACACACACAGGGCTCTCAAAGGCGTCCCATTTCGGAGGAGGTGAGAGTGCCACACAAGCCAGTTGACGTGGCTGGTATGATTACTGTCTCCCATCTGCAGCAGCCTTCCCTTCCCTGGCCATTACAATCTGAAATGGATCTCAACATTTTCATAAACGGTGTTTGTACACCAGGGGCCCGTTTTCCGCTGGTAACGTCAAATTGTAAATGTGTGCTGGTTTGGTTTCAGAATAAGATGTCTCTTTGTCTTTTTTAGTTTTTTTTTATAGGGGTTTGGTGGCGGGGGGGCACTAAGCGATGTATTTATACATAAGTGCAACGTCAGCCAACCGTGGAGCCATTGTGAGAGTCAAAAAAGCAACGGGAACATGTTTTTAAGGCCAGTCCTGTTGTGTTGTAATCTCAAAATCTCCTTTTGCTTGATTTTTTAAACTCGAGGTACCAGATTTACGCCGTCTACAATCTCAATACGACCGTATCTGACAGCGTGCGTGCGATTCCCGGCCACAGATAGATTATTGCAACAAAAGCGTTATCTGTCGTTCTTTACTCCTATTACATTCCACTGCCAGATAAGGGTGGGGCGTGGGCAGAGGGACAGAATACGTTGAATTAATATTTTCTGGCGCACCAAAAAAAAAAAAGCAGATGGAATATATCTACCAAACATGTCCGCTAATATGTGTACGTACGGGGGGAAAAAAAAGTCACTGCATAAATCATCCAGAAAGGTGAGGACCATGGTGAGGCCATTCTCTAATCAGATGGGCATGCGGTCTTAAAAATATGTCTCCTGTATGGTCAGGCCCGAGACCGAAGGACATGATGCATATTTATGAATGTGGACCCCAAATCATCAAATCATGTACATTTCCTTGAGGTTGGAAATGGATTTGGAAGGGAGGCTAGGCTAAGAGGAAGAGACAGATTGCTGCCATTT
>JAOPUI010000111.1:9115075-9139657 GCA_027123135.1 Urophycis floridana | reverse complement strand
GGGGTACAGCCTTCCATGTAGGTAAGAGTGAAATGCACAGTTGTATCCAGATAGATGGAGAATGGCCTCCTTCTTTGTAATGTCCCACACTCTTTACAATCCTTTCAACCATCAAGAACACCCCTGTCACTCCTCCTCCTTTCTCATTTAAAGTCTTAGATAAGGCACCATATATTTCAATATTGAACATGTATAATGCATTAGCGCAAGTAACCGTGCTAACTTTTAAATTACACTTTCTTAACTATTTCTTCTCCGTTAATTAAAATGGTGTAGGCCTCAGAGATATGCACCAGCTAAAGACTTAGAGTGAGCCAAGCCATTTGATCGTTTTCATTATCTTCATTGGCTGAATTATTAATTTAAGGTGTTGTGATGAATCACTTGCTGTTGGAATTAGGACGCTATAGGAACACTATGAATCACACCCTTGCCAATTGTATGTGCAACATGAGGAAGTCACATCACAGGGTTTCCATCAGAAATGGTGTGAGTTGAAATGTATGAATCCCCCAAACTGTGGTGTTCCAATAATCAGACCACGGTGGTCACAGCCGGGGATTCCCTCTTTTACTCATGTACTCATGTACAAGCAGCTCACATATTTCAGAACAATTCAGAATGCTAAGCCTTTGAAATCTCATTTCCCATCTGGGATTAATAAAGTAATGATAGATTTTTTTTTATCTAAGAGCTGCTGATTAGTTTCATGTGAGATGCGATATTGTTTGTTGAATGTCGGTTGCTGTGATGTCAGTGTATGCCTGTAAGTTATTGTTCATCTTGTGAGTATGTTTATGACATAACACATCACAACATAAGTGTGGAAAAAAGAACGGCTGCAGTGGTGCACGGCCAGGACGCGAGGTAGCGCCCTGGCTTCTTCACTGCTTCTTCACTGCTTCTTCACTGCATCTTCACTGATTCTTCCCTGCTTCTTCACTGCTTCTTCACTGCCTCCAGTGCAGCAACGCCAGTGTGTGTAGACACATATTTGAGTGATGTCCGTAGTGTTTGTCTCCATATTGAAATTGTTCCTGGAAAAAAAGGAAACATGCTGGTTTTATTGCTAGCTGGTTTGTTAAACTAATTCACAGCGCCCGTGCCCTCGAGCAAAGTGCTTTCAAAAGTGATTATTTAGGCGCTGTGGTTTTCCTCTGTAGTTCTCTACCTCATCTTCTATAGGCGTCTGTTGAGATAAGACAACAGGATAGGACAGGGATTAGAATGCATCTTCTCTGCACCAAAAAAAATGCATGCATGTGTGTGTGTGTGTGTGCGTGCATGCGTGCGTGCGTGTGTGTGTGTGTGTGTGGTCTTCTAGATTGATAAGCAGAATGTGTGGATGAACATGAAAGAAGGGGATAGAGGAGTGTGAGCATAAAGGGACATTAAGTGGCACATGGAGAAGTGCTCTCACCACCAGAAAGATGAGCTCACAAGCAATTATACGTCCACTCACAAGCTGACGTGCACTTTTGCTGATTATATTTCAGATTTCTAGGCCTAATCTGCTCTCTATTCAGTTGTGTTTTTCCAAAAACTAGCTATCCTTTTTTTGTAGCTTGGCTACTTTGATTTCGACCGTGCACAAATAAAGGTTTTAACACATATTGCACCATAGACAACCAGGAGTTACCCCTCAAGTTATCTGGTGTCATGCTTTTCACACAGGATTAGCTCACACAGTTTGAACACTGACAAGGGACCCACTGCTGCACAGTAGAACAGAGATGTGGATGGATGTTACAGGAAGGGACCATCCATGCTATTTCAGTGTTGTGACCACGTTGCATCTCATGAGGTAATGGCATTTTGTTCTTTAGCTTTATCATTTTAGTAACAGTTGTAATTTAATAGTAATTATTATGTTAATTATTATGTTATATATACAATTACTAGTCATCTTTTTTTTTTTTTTTACATATTTTGGTCATATTGGTGGATGGGTCGAAATGGTACACCTTGATAAATAAAATGACACAGCCCCCTACTGGTTACATGTGCAACTGCAGAGGAATGAAGTCAAATCTTCAAGCGCTGACTGTGAGGGTGAAGGGATATGGCCAGTGGCAGGGTATGAAATAAACCTTTTTCCCTGCAGATGAGCTTTTTATTTTGTGGGGGCATTTAAACACCCTGTCATCCCAGTTTCAAGTGAGTGATTCCATCCATGTGTCTTGAATAGTAATTAAAGGGCTTCACATACTTAAATTTGACCTCAAATCTAAGTACAGTATAAGGTAACCCTTTTATTGTTTAAAGGACAAGGAATGTGGGTCAAAGGGACAAGGAATGATGCATAGATGAAATCATAGTGTTTAATAACCTAGTCTATTTTTAATATATAGAAATCAAATGGTTCACGATACAAATTAGGCATCATAATCACATTGTCAATGGGAATATAAATCGTTGTTTAGGCTATACAACAGCATTAGATTATGTCATTATTCAGAAAATTGATTGTGTTAATAATGCTCACAATTTCAAATGGAATAGCCCATCCTGTCTAGAAGATGATTCTGGCCTCCACAAATTAATATATATTCATGCATTGGCCATGACCACAGAGATATAACTCCTGATATGCTATTTCATAGGCCTATCAGTCATATCAGTTCAGTCATGCTGAAAGCTTATTATTTTGGGGGGGATTTTTAGAGAAGACGCAGAATAAAAAAAGAGAGAAACTGATTGGATTAGTTTGCTGCAAGATAAAAACAGACTGAAAAAAGTGGTGCTTATTACTGAAACGTCTTCTACACAAAAGCTAGAAAGGACACTGAGGCCAATATCTGGATTTTTATGCATTATTAGAACTGAAATATCAAGACTTTAGACCCAACAACATTTGCTATGCTCTGTTAACACATGTAATGGGCTGCATGCAATACACCTTGGATAAGAACGCACTTACTGTTGGACACCATGGTGAGGTGCAGTATCTCACACAACTTGAGTGTGCTTGGTTGCCATTTCGACAGCTATTGTCTGCTGATGTTTCATGTTTGTGCATGATTATTTTTAGGGACCGAGCCTGTGATTTACAATTGAGGTTGTTTTTACTTGTGATGTCTCCCCCTGGTGTCGTTTTTGTATTTTGTCCCCTTAATTAATTTGTGAATATCTAATATCTGTATGTTTTTCAACGTTCAACGTGTAAAACATTGTGATGTGGTTAATTTGTTTTTAATTTTTTAAAGATGCGAGCATGCCCTTCGATCTGTACTGGCTGGACTGTTTCTCAGACTTCTGATGAGCTCAATGAAAATATAACCTACAGGGTGAACCAATAGTGTGGAACCTGCCTAGCAGCCCGATGTGCCAAAATGCACGTTTTACCACGTAAGCTTGCATTAACTTTTATTTATAACACGGTTTATGCCATTGCTTTGTCCACAATGCCACTTCTATGCAATAGATGTTACATTTGATCATTCATATTAGTTAATGCAGGAAGGAAACAGGGTGAAGGTTTCTCCTCAGCCTTTAAGATACCTTAGCCATTAAATGATTAATAGAAATATTAGCCAACAGTAACTGGATCCTGATTGCATTGACTGTTAATGTACCCTTGGCATGAATGCTGATTCAACGATTTTGTACACACTATGCATGCATATGAACACATGCATAGTTACTGTAATATTCAAGAATAGATACATTAAGTTCACATTTTACCAAGGGAGAGGATGATCAGAACATTTTAGAGCTACCAAATCGCATAAGCAATTAGTCAGATGTAGCCAAATGCAATTCAGAACTGAATAAAGTACTCGGCCTTAAAATCAGTTTTTATTTGGCAGATATATCAGCTCAAGCGATCAGTCCATATTGTGGAGAACAGCCGTGCATTTTGCCTTCCACAATGTTGTCAGCCATCTCCTCCAACTGGTACTTCCAGCCACGGGCCAATCATCCAGGCCGTGCAAACTGTTAGAGAAAAGGACATTTATTTATTTTGCTCAGCCGAAAATAATGTATTTTATTAACCTGTATTTAACAGGTCCATTAGTAGACTCAAAGCCACCACATAATTCCAGCTCAACTCAGCAATCAGATCCGTAAAGTTTCTCATCAATGATCAGCTTTGAGATAAAGTGCTCATCATTGTCAAGTCTCTGTGGCAGGCAAAGAGCAGACAAACACAAACATTGAAGGGCTCACCTTGTGAGGAATTCAGGCACACTCTTGAGGGCGGCTGGAGTGACCGTAGGCTTCCTCTGTAGAATGTCAGGAGAGATTAGACCGCGAAGGAGACCGCACTAGAAGTTTGTATGAATGTCGTGTCTCAGAACTTTGTTGATTTTTTGTTTTCAGAGTCAATACTCAAACAAGGGGGATAGATTTACATCACAGACACACCAATTAGAGCGTGTTCTATACATATAAATTACCTTGTCATAGCATCGCCTACTATCCAATGCAGCAGAAATGGCACCATCAGGAGAGTAACTTTCCTGTTAGGGCACAAAGAAAATAGCATTTACCTTGGATTTTAGCTTTCAATGTCAAGTACTGCATTCTGTATAGCATGTCTCAGATGGTAGTGCATGTTAAGTATTCTCATGGTAGTTAAACTCAAAAACTAATAACTGGAGAATCATCACAGACAAAGCAAGTCTCGTATGCAAGTGAAGCTCCATGTACCCACGTTTGGTAGAAGTTGCCAGGTGTTGATGCCTTCAAGTCCAACCACCACATTGTTGCCCTAAAATAGAAGCAAGTCAGGATTTTTGCCTTCAAAATTAACCAATAGTAATTAAACTGATAGTGGAACAGGCCTTTTAAAATAAAATGAACACATACCCAGTAGTTTGCCCGGCTGTCACAGAAGGCAGAATCTTGAGGGCAGCCGAAATGGCCAGGCGTTCTTCTGTAGAACAGAGAAAAGACATCAGACAGAGAAGGCACCCACACTAGAAGAAATGGGATTAGAGATGTCTCAGAATTTTTGTATTTTTTTATTTTCAGCCAACCATCAAACAAGGGGGATACATTTACATCACAGACACAATACGTTTTTGCAAAAACAAGTAGATATAAGGAAAACTACCTTGTCCAGGTGTGTGGGGGGGGCGTGTGTCATCTTGGTAGTGAGCATCACCTTAACAGGAAATGGAATTCCTTGAGAACAGAAAAAAGGGCAAATTGAAGGCCTTTCTACTGTGGTTGATTTTACTTGGCATTGCTTATGTCTCAGATGGTAGTGCATGTTAAGTATTCTCATGGTAGTTAAACTCAAAACCAATAACTGGAGAATCATCACTGACAAAGCAAGTCAATTATGTATCTACAAAGATGCACATGTACTCACCAGGTAGCAGAAATTATTTGCCAGACATGATGCAATCCATCAAAGTTGTTGGCTGAAAACAGAAATCAAACTCAGATGACTGTAGTACCTCATTCAGGTTCCATTTTGAATTAGAATAAAAGGAATACATACCGAGCAGCAGTTTGCCATGATGGCAGGAAGTAGCCGGAGTGTATGGCAGGAACCTTCCACAACAAACAGCACCCGTGGCATTGCTAGAATGTATTTCTATTCATCTGCAGTCGCAAAACCAGCTTTGCAGTGTTTTAGGTCATTGAAATGACCTAAATCACCTGTTGCAGGTCTAACAAAGTTGAGATTACTTACACAGAATTGGATTATTCCAATCCATTGAGGCATTGTGCAACTTTGACATGAATAACAAGTCTGAGATATGTTATAAACGGTTGTCCATTTTTATTTGCCAAAAGAAAACAGCTCAGACAAGGACTCCATATTGTTTGAGAACGTCTGTGTATTTAGCAATCTTGCTTTCTACGTTCTTCGCAGCCTGCTGTGTGAGCTTGATCTGGGTCTTTTTTGTGGAGTAGCGAAGCTTGGCCTTCTCCTTCCTCTTCTGCTCCAGGGTAGCAGTAATGGCCTGGTACTTCCAGCCCACCTCATGGGCCAAGCGACCCAGCAGCGCAAACTGAGAGAAGGCAACAGGGGTCGTGTTAAATACTGCAAACCTTAAAAATCTATCAATTGCAATACAATTATCCAAGACAGTTGGTCCAATGTACATGGTTTGTACATTGAAATCATCTTAAATTAAACATTTCTGGGTAGGCAAAAACTGTAGGCCCATAGGACTACATTTACTTGCCACTTTGATACGCAAACTTCATCCTACCACAAAATTACAGCTCAACTCAGTAATCAGATCCGCAAAGTTTCTCATCAATAGATGATCAGCTTCGAGATAAAGTGTTCATCACGGTCAAGCATTTGAGGCATGTCAAATAAAGGCAGAAAAACTTGAGAGCCAATTAATTACCTTGCGAGTTGGCTTCAGACGCACAATCTTAAGAGCGGCTGGAACAACCATGCGCTTCCTCTGTAGAAAGTAAAGAAAACATCAGACCACGAAGGTGACCGCACCAAATCAAACTGAATGATTGTTGTGTCTCAGAACTTTGTATTGTTTTATTTTCAATGTCAATACTCAAACAAGGGGGATACATTTACATCACAGACATTTTGAAGCAAGAACACATACATGCTCTTCATGAATAAAAACCTACCTTGTCATAGGGTGGGGGGATACCATCGAACACCTTCAGCCTATCCAGGGCAGCCTGTCCTCTCTTGGTTTTGTGAGGAAGCATGCCTGAATACAGGGGAAACAGACAGAATTATAATCAACAGAAATAAGTGACTGCTAGTGTTGCCAACCAACTGACTCGACTGGACTAGCACATAACTGCCCTCAACTCAGCAATCAGATCCGTAAAGTTTCTCATCAATAGATCAGATTCGAGATAAAGTGCTCATCATAGTCAAGCAAGCTTTATGTGCCAAGTCCACACTACTTTATAAAGTACTATATTTAACATACGAGTGAAAGTTTAATTGCAACGTTTACAGGTTGAAAAAGAAAAGTACAGTAGTGAACGCAAATGCAATTCAATTGGGTTATTTGCCACAAATCTATACACAAAGTTAAATTATGCTCATATATAACTCAATTGAGTTACGGAAATCATTGATCACTTGCCAAAAACCAAAAAGATAAAATGGTTAATGTCAGGCCTTGAAACTTCAAGACAACGTTTTTGGACATCATCATCTGAAAATAAAGATGCATAGTACTACCTCTGACGGTCCTCCAGAAGATCCTGCTGGGAGCCCTGAAATGGTACGGTCCGCGAGACGGATTGGTATTCATCCTCTTGCGGAGGAAGGCCAGGTACTTCACTATAAAATAACGCAAGGCCCATTAACACTGACATTTCAGACTTTTCGGTGGGGTATTAAATAACCCAATTGTCTCAGATGGTAGTGCATGTTACGTATTCTCATGGTAGTTAAACTCAAAATTACTAACTGGAAAATCATCACCGACAAAACAAGTAGTTACCACAGAGATGCCATTTGTATACACTTACGTTTGTTGCGGTAGAAGTTGCCAGATATGTTGATGCCCTCACATCTTACCACTACCACTTTGTGGCCTGAAAAAACGAAACACGTTTGACTTTATTGCCACAAAACCAAAACAAGCCATCAGGTATACTAGGTTAACAATTGAGCCATTACACTGGCTTATGACTACATACCCAGCAGAAGCTGTTTTGCCACGATAGCAGAGAGTCGTCCAAGTAGATGGCCCCTGCCATCAAGCAGCAGAACCTGATGGAGGAATTAGCCAAATTAGCTTTTGGTGGTTCTTTGAGAACTACAAGCATGACAGTTAGGCCTGTGCCAAGTGTCTCAGATGGTAGTGCATGTTGAGTATTTTCATTGTGGATTAACTCAAACGCTTTCAATCATCACTGACGTAAAATCGCAATTGCCAAGAATACCAATCCCCGTTAATGACGTTTATGAATTCACATGGACGGCTCTTGAGGGAAAGCATGGGGACGTTCCTCGGTAGTTAATTGCTATAAGGATGGGCAAAATATAACAAATGTAGGCCCTCCAAATATGAACACTACTCGCATAATGTAAAAAATAAAGCATCTTTTACAGTGTACAACCCATGTACGTAGCTGTAAGCTTCAATGTCTTGCTGGTCCTCATGCTAACTTTAGCTTGCAGACTCGTTAGGGAAGCTGCCATGATGCACGTTAGCATAGTTGAAGAGGTACGGCATACAGCATTCCGTCTCAAAATCCTTCAGAATTGCAAAAGCAACCAAGACTTAAAACACAGATGAATCCATAGAAATAATCGACTCGATGTGGACGCAAAATGAGGTGATAAGAATTAATTTAAGGCAAAACTATTAAGAAAAACGTTCCCAGCGGTTACGAACCTTATTGAACCGGTCCGCCATGATGTGCGAAAAGAAAGACAGAAGGGGTTGCCCGAACTAAAAACCAGGGGCAGGGAGGATGTGACGACAGCCTCTTGCTAGTGGGACGTTCCACGAAATGGAATGCATTTCAACACATTGCCACCCTTTGGATGAATAGGACAATAACAACTATCCTAACGCACATTGGGCACGTACTTTTGTAAGTGAAGGCGTTTTGGTACATATTACTGTTATTGTTTACTAATGCCACAGATTAAGAAATATCAAATGCACATGCATTGACAATTTCTTTATTCTACTCTGCTCCAGCCTGAAATCAGACCACAGTCAGGACAATGATTTTTGGGCATGATTGCCTTATATGCAAACATCCCAAAGCTCACAGGCAAAATATGCAACACTATGTGTGCTTTTCTAGTCAAAATGCAATGTTAATCCAACTGACCTGATTTACATTACGTATTTGTAACTAGATTATACGTCTAGTTTACAAATACAAATTGTACAGTGAAGCATATTGTAGCACAGCATTTATGCTATTGCATTTAAATTACAAAATGCACCATTAAATATACACCAATGTCTACATTGTGAGACAACAAAAGCCAATGAACAATAATATTTACTAACTAGCCCATCTATAGTGTGTATTGTAATGAAGGCAAACAAAACTGAAATGTTTTAATATATTTAAGAAATATATCTTTTAATAGCTTTTCAACAATTTCAAATACATTCATTCACACACCCAACCTTAGAGGAGGGTGCATTAGTGCATGCAGCAATATATATATATTTTTAAGGTTTTCATGGCACATCATGGATCACACCAACGTTATTTCAGTCATCATGCTTCAGCATCCGGATCTTTCCCTTGTGGCGGTCGATCTCGCGCTGCATGCGCTCGATCTCCTTCTTGTGGTGCTCAATCTCGTCCTGGTGGTGCTGCTTCAGGGCGGCCAACTGCTCCTGCTCTTTGCGCCTGTGAAACCCCAGACAGCCGGAGGTCCGCCATGGAGGAACCAACGTTTTGACAGGGAGAAAAAAAAGTTATGACACAAAGGGGGGATGAAGGATGGTATACAGAGTTTAGCAATCTAATAAAACAAAGACAAACACAAAACTTTTCGACATCGTTTAGTCAGTCAGGTTGTTTGTATACTTCTGCATGGGGGGTGGGGGGGATACATAATTCTGGCCTCAACTAGGCAAGGCAAGTCAAGGCAACTAACTTTATTTATATAGCACTTTTCACACACAAGGCAGACTCAAAGTGCTTCATTCATTGGTGTACAATAAAATAAGATAATAGATTAAAGAAAACATAGGTAAAAAAAAGGAGATATAAAGTAAGGGCAAAGTTAAAAAAGCAACGAGAGTACTTGAATATGTCAGAATGTTTCACCAAGAAAATGTGGAAAGAAATGACACTACTACATGTGTGCAAACATCACAAGTAGCACAATGTTAGTTAGTTAGTCGCAAAAAAGGGACACATACCTAAAATACATCTCCTCCTCTGCAGCTTGTTTCTTCCCCATGGCTCCCCCAGCCTCCCTGACAGACCCACCAGCTCCACCACCTTTACCAGCGCCCTTTCCGAGCTCACCCATCTAAAGTGACACAAGACACAAGCATTAAAAACAAGGTACCCCCATTATCGATAAAGGTAATGGTATTTTTAATTGTATCTGGGTTTAAGCGAAATTCAAGCGTTGTCCGTTAAATATCACGTTTCCGTGACTTGTCTGTGGACAGACATCAGACACGTGACACAGCAATACGCTAAGGAAGCTGAACATCGCCAGCCCATGGACTGAAGAAGTACCACACTGTTTTGAAGGTCATCTTGTAATGAAACGCTTTGCTTGCATTTCACTGGAAACACCTTAATGAACGTCTCCAACAGGTGTTTTTAAGCCCTGCCAGAGACATGTGTAGCTGCTTTCACTCGCTTAGCCTATTAGCAATTTCATTTGCCTTTGTCAATTGTACATGTTGTTGCACGTATTGATAGTCTGAAATTAATCAAATTTTAATTATTTTTCCTCACGCCCATAACAATAGGACGGACATATTTGGTCTTGTGTGTACCATGTAGATGTAATGTCATTGATTTGCGCAGTTGACGTGGTCAATACATTGCTATAATCAAGCAGTATATGATTTGGCAAATCGAAATATTTTACCTGATGATCGGATGCCATTCTCAACTGTGAAATAAGATAACCCCTAGCGCTAGGTCGCAGAAAACGTGCCATGTTGACTCCTGAACAACAACGCTGACACCAAACTGCCCTTGTCTTTAAAAATACAACAGGACCGCACCATTACCCTGATACGGGGGGTTCAATTGTCCTGTAGATGTCAACAAACCAAGGTACTTTCGTATTGTACAAATGTAATTGCACAATGTAGTTGATCATTATTAAAAGATAGTGTTGTAAC
Source organism: Urophycis floridana (assembly GCA_027123135.1). Classification (NCBI taxonomy): domain Eukaryota; kingdom Metazoa; phylum Chordata; class Actinopteri; order Gadiformes; family Phycidae; genus Urophycis; species Urophycis floridana. The sequence goes on along the minus strand of JAOPUI010000111.1, from coordinate 9,128,906 downwards.
AAGGGGCGATTATAAGATGACATATTAGTATAGTATTGGTAAACTAAGGCAAAAGTAAAAAGTAATAATGCATCACCATCAGTCATAGAATGGTACAGTCTCAGCACTGACAGCAGCGTGTCATGCATGGTACCAGATACACAGTAGGAGTTTTTTCTAAAGTTGCATTGTTTTCTTTTGGGGCAAGCAAATCCCCAAAAGTATAATTGCATTTGTGTCAAATTAGGTAAAAGGTCAATATGCCGACCATAATTTCAAGCGAAGGTCGTTACATCTATCAATATGTACCTTAGATAAATGTGATTTGATGAAATGGGATCACACGATCACGAGTTCGCGAAGCGAACATGCTGGAAATACTATCGAAATAATTGTTACGATTCAAATACGTTTAATTTACACATTTGTACGTTTTTTCACTTAAACATCTCCATTTAATTCACTTTAAAAACAAACAATACAAAACGAATGTCCATATATGTGCTTTGAATAGTATTTTTTAATGTTGCAAAAAGTTTTCCAAAAATCAAACATCGCTTCTCACCCAAACACTTTGAAATGTGGGGTTGTTCATAGCCCCAAAACAAAAACGAAACAAATACACAGTGCCAAATGAAAAACCAGCGACATTTTCTAAGGAACATTTATTATGCCGATCATTAATGTTACTTATTTACAGGCATTAGTGGACCCTTATTCACAAGCAAGTGCATTTAAAACGAATGGAAACACTACCTCTCCCTTGTTTAAAAATAAGAAAAAGGAAAAAAAAATATTTTTCCATGCATGCTTTTTCAACTTATCAGGGTTTTCTTTTTCTTAAAAAGGTGTCCACTTTGTCGTCCGAAGTCAGTCAGGTATTTAGAGGCACTCAAGTTTGTCTACCATAACATATTCTACAACGTTCATGTCAAGCTTGACTTCGACATATTCCTCAATCACTTTGATCTCCTCAAGCAATGTTTTCATTTCACGAAAAACTTCACAATGGTTACAGCCAACATTGTCCAATTAGAAGCAACCAATCAAACCACACTTCCTATGAAAATCTGTGCCACAGTTGTAGAATAAATTAATAGCCAAAACAATTAAAAAAAACTCACTTACAGATAAAGATGTAAATAAAAAATAGTAATAAATCACAAATCCATGCCATTTATTTTTTGGGGAAAGAAAGTAAAACAATGGATCAAATAAAATTGCAAAAGGAATGCAGTCCCCTCCCAAAATAAAACCAGGAGGATAAACTTTTTCATTTGTACTCAGGCAACTAGGAGTCAGACATACATTGTCCCAATGCATTGCTAGGGCATCGCATCTGTTGTGCACCTACCTAGAGAAAGAAAGAGCATAGGCTTTCTGAGCGCGATCCATGTGGCTGCAAAATGTTTTGCCGTTTTGGTTTCGATAATTGAGTAGCAAATTAAGTTGAACTGAATAAAACCGAAAGACTTACAGATAGGCCAAAAGAAAGAACAAAAGCCGAGAAACATCAGAGAGTCAGGAGAGGTCTGCGGCGGGCCCTGGGGGGAGCCCACGAGCTGGTCTCCCCCTTGGAGGCCGGTCAGTCCTGCTTGACGCCCAGAGCTCTGAGGCGCTCCAGTAGGGGAGGGTGGGAGTAATGCCACATGGAGAACAGCCAGTCAGCCACCGGGAAGCCCAGGTTGTCCTTGTTGAGCTTAATGAGGGCAGAGTAGAGCTGCGAGGCCTTGCCCATGGCCAGCGCAAAGGCATCCGCTTGGAACTCGAACCGGCGGCTCAGGACGGTGAGGCAAAAGGACAGGAGCTGCAATGACAACATGAGCTCTGAGTGACAACTCTCAGGACACCTTGGAATATGAAATCTTAAAAGTGGGAAAAGTGGGCTGGTTTTGTAAATGAGCATTGCAGGCCATCATTTAACATCAAACTCCCCCTTGAGACATTGATGTTTCCATTTGGTGTTGTACGCAATTTGCCATAAAAAAAAACCTTGTCACTAGTTTACAATCCACTGACAATCATTTGACTAGCTGGTTTGTAATGCAACCAAAAACATGTAATCGTGGCAGCGTGGTGGTTGTTAGGTGTTGAATCATGTCGATAGTGTAGGCATACACTCGCCCTAAGGTGCAATGTTTACCTCGTTGTAAGGGGAGAAGATGAACTGGAATATGATCATCAAGCCAATCAACGTTGGCTGGCTGTCATGGAAGCCAAAGGCGAGGAACAGCTCCCTCCGACCAATAAGAACCGCAAAGAGGAAGAAGCAAAGGAACGAATTCATCTGCGGGAGAGATATACAGACAAAGTTAAATTCTCGTTCTGTCTCGATGCACTTGGAGAACTTGGTCAAAGACGTCAACCAAAAAACAGACGTATGATGTTAGAATAGATGGATACATGAGAAGAATTTGCTATGATATTGTTCCTTAGCTCTAAACTTTTGGATGAGTGGACAATTCTAACTTTGCACCAAAGTACTGTATTGCAGTCTCACAGCAGCCGGTTGAAACAACAAGAACAATCAATACAAAATGATAATTCTTTAACAAAGTGTTGATTTTGTTGAGGTTACCTGACTGATTACAATGTTCTTGACCGTGTGGCCAAGCTTCCAGTGGCCCAGCTCGTGACCAAGAACAGCAAGGATTTCAGGATTATTGCATCCCTGCTTCTTGTTCTGCACAGAATAAACAAAAGTAAATAAATACATATTTTACAAACACAACACTGAATGATACTACATGATATTATTGATTCATGAAATGAATAGTGACAATAGTTAGAAGGGATCATTTGGCATGACAATAACAAGATGAGACCTTGGGTTTGACTTTAGACTCGCTTGATGTGTCCTCACTCTCTGTATTCTCAGACTGCTCCTCTCCAGTCTTGTTCAAAGGGGAATAATCCTCCAGCAGGGTGTCAAACAGCACAATGCGCTTGTTCTTAAAGAACCCATAAAAGTAGGCATTGCTGTGTGAGGAACGCTTTGAACCTGGAACCAACAAGAAGTTGAAAGGGTCATTCCAGAAAGCGTCCATCATAGTCCATCATGCCTGTTTTCCATTCATTTTCAAATCTCTTTCGCCTCCTTCGGTCCATACTGAACCATTAACATTTTCAGTGCATGGATCATGAATTACATTTACACATTCATTGGCTATGATGAAACTTTAGCAAGGATAAACACCACAATGGTTCAAGTATATTAAGATGGTCAAAGTTTATCCAACTGTCAGTGAATAGCCTTTCCTTATGCTTATTGGGCATGGTAAAAAAATGTATTTGAAGGGAAGTGAAGACAAAAAAAAAATATATTGTTTACCTTCTACCACATACACTTTTGTAAGGGGGAAGCTAATAGACTTGGCCATTGTCTCAATGTCAGTCTTCAGCTCTCCCTCTGGCAATGGCGTAAACTTGTCAAAAAGGGGAGCAATGTAGTCCGCATAGATGGTTACCAGTACCTGAGCATTGAAGAAAGACACGTACAGAGAATGTCACAGCATACACGTCGCAGTAGAAGTTACACACAAACCACAGATGTAGATGCGTGACTAGATTGTTAACTCGTCACAAACTTCACAAAAACCAAAAGCATAACAAAAATAAGAAAAGACAAAGAGACCGTACTGACCAGGGAAACACACAGGGTAAAGAGCCAGGCGTAGATAAAAAAGAAGTCCCCACCAATCTTGATGATATAGAGGAGCAGTGAGGTCACTGGCAGCAGGATGCATTGGGTCACAGCAAATTTTTTTACAGCATCCTTCAGGAAGAATCCTATAGTCTATATTGAGCACATAAAGGAAAAAATGTAAATGGGATATCTGTAATGGATTGGCAGTGTGTGTGTGAACAGTGAAATATGCATGTTATGCATGTAAAAATAATAGTTTTGGTACCTGCTGATTAAAGCCATGTTTTTCCTCAATGACAAATGTGCTGTAAATACTCCAGGGAAGGCCTGTTACTGCACTAAACAGGGTAGCCAGGGTTAAAAAGGCAAGGGACTGAGTTATCTCGTACTCTGGACCAAATCCAAAGCGTCCAGATACACTACCAGCGAGACTCCACAGGAAAGGGATTCCTCCCAGCACAAGGATAAGCTATAAAACAAAGAAATGGTTGTACAAATATTGAAATAAATCGAACCAGGATTAAGTGCGTGACATTTTTTGTTGTTGGACATTGTGCCGACTGTCGTACCGTCCCTTCAGTCTCAGAGTAGAGCCCAGACCAAAAACTGAAGTTGCTTTTGTCCAGCTGGTAAAGGCGTGACTTTTCAAAGGTTTCAGTGTCCATGATCTTCCCGAGCTCTTGTGGCACCTGTGTGGTCGACCTGAATATCCTCCTCTGCGCAAGGAGATGGGGCGGGAGGGGAAATAACCCATGAAAATGCAATTCACGTCTGATAAATTCACTTTACTTGCCATAGCAAGCCAATACACTTGAATGTGGATACACAGTGTGGATAACACTTTATCGACCGTATGAGGTACAAAATACTAGCAGTTCCATCTGGAGCTTTTTCCCGGATATGCACATATTTGAAGCGGATAAGAGTAAAGTAGCAGCCGCCATTAGTCATCAACAGCGTTTCTAAATGATTGTGTATTATTGTACGTTTCGGGTGTAGAGATGAACCGTTTTAATACGGTGCTTATTCACCAAAATAGACTTACCTGTCTGTAAGAAAGGTATGCCTCCCATAGATATACCGTCCACGAAAATCCCAGAACAGCAAAGAATATCTGATTCTCGATGGGGAGGCCCAGTATAGTTTGAATCATCTTCGTTTTATATTATTGTTCAGTTATTCAACCTGGTTTGGATAGCTTAGCGAGCTAACGCTAGCACGCTTGATTGGTACGTTTATGTAAGCGGCTAACCCCGATTCTGTACTAGGTTGACACACTGATGTTTCAGGACCTAATAGAAAATAAACCTATTTAAATACAATCAAGAGCGGAACATAATATTTCCACTATGTCCCATTCCAAAGCAAAGCTTTAATAAAAACCGCTTCATTCAAGCAAGCTACAACCATGGGTGTAGCTAAGAATGCGGTTGTTAATGAAACTACAACAGCGAATATTGGTTCCGAGGGCAGAGCATTTGGAACTGTAAATGCTTTTAAAGATATTTCTTGAATTAAAAGTCGAAGTTGTTTGTTGTATTACGTTAAAAACATTAATATATCCTAATTATTGTTTTATAGAAACACAAAGCATTTACACTATGTACCAGTAATAGTAATAATAATAATAATACACATTACCAATTCCTAGAAGTTGTCAACTGTAATGATTTTATTCTAAACTGTCATGCCCAATCCACTTGTGGTTATTTTCTTTTCAACTCTCACAAATTAAAAAATTACATTTCAAACGTTTATTTATTACAAAGTGTTACATGTCTGTCAACATCAGCCCAGCATCTAAACACTGCGTTGATACAAATTAAGATGAAAAACCAGACTGTAATCGTCAAGTACTTGTTATATTCAGCAAAAGAAAAAGCCTACTGACCAAATTGTTACTTCCTGCACTTGAAAAATGCCCATCTTATGGTATATACACTTTTGACAAGTTCATGGGTCAACAAAGGAAGCATAATTTCCTTGATCAAAAATCTGAATAAAAAGCCACTTTAATTTTCTTTCCAAGTAATACACTTTAAACCTAGTTTGGCAGTATACAATACCACCTGCAATCGACATATCTAGAAAAAAAAAAGTTAGTGTGTGTAAAATAAAAACAGCTTTTGACCATAAGGGTTTTATGTTGCAGACAGAAACTAGTTTGCAACTAGCTGGTTATTTGCATCAGGTGGAGCAAGGTCAGGCAGGGAGTTGGAGGTGGTACACATGGGTCTTTCTAGGACTACCACAGGTCGGAGATACTGGAGCTGCTTGATGGCCAAATCCCCACATCCTGCCAGGGCCTTGTCCACGATCAACTTCAAATGTTGATCGTACGTTAAGTCCTCTGCCATGGCAGAGCGCTTTAGCGGTGGGGAGCGGGTGCGTCTGCTGCGTGTGAGGGGCACTCCCAGCTGGTTGTTCTCCTTGACAGAACAACTCCGTCTCAAAGACTCTTTACGCTTCATCTGGGCAAACTCCCCATCAATATCTGTCTCTTGTATGAATTGGAGAAAGGACGACTCAAAGCCCATTGGTTTATAAGCGGCAATGTCAAAAGTATTCAATGGAAGCAAGTGAGGCTGGCTGTCCTTCTGGTTAGAAGGGTGTTCAGAAAGTTCATTTTTACGTTTCAGTGGCTGACGGAAGGCGGGATTGGTCGCTGATTCATTGATTGATTTGCCACCGTCTTTGCTGCATGATGAATCTTGAAAGCCTTCCTCACCAGCAATACGCAGGGAGGACGGTGGCGACAAATCAACGGCTGCAGCAGGAATCAGAGGAATAGTGTTTTGATATTTTGATCTCTCGTCATTATTGTAACCTTTCTGAATTGCAGGAGATGGCTGTTCATTTGGCCCACCAGTGCTAGGTTCCCCATACAGAACGTCATCAGCACCAACAAGGACACTCCTCTCTACTGGAGACAGCGCATCGCCTTGGAAATTCAGCGGATCGGGGTCCTGGTTGTCCAGCATTTCGGATTTGATGAAGTTAAGGCTCATGGGCACAGGTGTTCCATCAGGGTTCTCCTGCTCAGCCTGATACTTCATCTTGTGGACACCATTAGAAGTGCACGCTGCAGCCACAGTGGGCAGTGCAAACTTCCTTTGAGTTAGTTCTTCCAGCTGTTTAAAGTTAAGAGTAAGCTTATCATCATTATTATAAACATCTTTTCTATAGATGTGGTGGATCGTAAAGTAGTGACGGTGGAGGCTCTTCAGGTATTTGACGACTGAATCACAGTCCTGAATCATGCAAGGGTAAGCACTCCGCAAATGACGAGTTTGGCACATCTGTAATGCCTCTTCAGGAGAACGTAAATTGAAACTGTCAAGTTTAAACAGTTGGGGCTTCCTTTTAGTCGGTTTGATTTCCGCTTTCTCCTCAGTTTCCACTGCTTCTTCCTTCAATAAAACAGGTGTCACTAGTTCAGAAGCTGGTTTCACTAGCTCAGAAACAGGAGTCACCAACTCAGAAACAGGGGCCACCAACTCAGAAACGGGGGTCACTAGATCAGAAATTGGTACTTGTGGCTCCTCCTTGGGGGGACTGTTTGATGCATCAAGGGCCTCCTTTTGGCAATCATCAATAGATTTCTTATGAGTGCTCTGTAGACGCAATACAAGAGAATCATAGTATTCGCAATGTGTATAAAGAATGTGCTTCTTAAGAGCACTGGCATGGTTGAACACCCGGGTGCAACCTTCATAGGCGCACTGTATTTGCTCTGGAGGCGCACAATGAAATTCTCGAGTGTGACGCACGAGGCTGCTTTTCAAATGGTAGGAGGCTTGGCAGTTAGCAAAGCGACATTTGAATTGGGGCTGAGGTTCATCAGAGTTTGGGACAGGCTTTTTCTTTGTAGTGTCTTTCTTCACGTCTGGATGCTGCAGCATGTCGGTGTCCTTGTCCAAGACAAGTTGAGAGCGATTATAGTGATGGAAGAGCTGCAGATGACGCACAAGACCTCCCTGGGTTGAGAAGGCAGAATTACAGTCCTTCACTACACAATGGAAAGGCTTGTTGAATTTAGTCAATATGTAGCAGAGATTGCTTTTGGCGTTGTGGCGTCTTGTGGTCCGGACCTGCGACGTGCAGTCCCGTTTCTCCTCCTTGCAGTCCCTTGTATCGCTGCTCGGTCCATTGGCTTGCTCGTTCTCTTCCTCTGCCTCATCTTCCTCCTCAGATGGAGAGTGATTGTCAAACACTTTTCTGGTCTCCCTTCGCAACACAACCACTTTCTTTCGTTTCTGGTACCTTTGCTGCCAGCTGGGGGCAACCCTCTTTCTCACTTGTGGGCCATCTTTCAACTGTTGGGAGGGTTCTGTGACCCTACTCTTCACATGCTTTACAGATGCACCATTTATTTTCTCAAGGGCAGCCTTACCGAGTTTGTGTACCTGAATATAGTGGATCCTCAGATTGATTTTCTCTTTGTGACTTTTTGAGCAAATCTGGCACAAATACGGCTTAAAGGAGTCTATAGAAGTCAACTTTTTGGCCTGTTCCATCGTGTAGTTGTGAATGATAACATGGTGACGTAATAGACTGAAACTCTGTGCAGTTCTGAAGTCACATCCATCAATCTTGCATACATATGGCTTAGAAGCAGCCAACGATTCCACAACATTTATATGAATATCCTCTGTTGCCTTCTCTTTTTTGTCTTTCACCCTGTTCTCAAACACATGTGGAGGTCTCTTCTGAAGTACGACAACTGGGGATCTGGCCATTATGGCCTTGCAATAGGACAAATGTGACACATTTGAGGATTCAAGTGGCCCATTGGAGTTGCCAAGGGAATTGAGGTCCAGTTTGCTGAGCCCGACAAGAATTTCTTTGAGAGCATCATTTTGGAAAAGGCTCGTCGAGTTTGTTTCATTAAAATTTAGGCGTGTTGATTTGCTGTTTTCCTTCTCGGCCCCTTTGAGAGGAAATTGGCTTGAGGACTCTCTTTTTGCCTTCTGCTCATTTGTTTGCTTGGTTTCCATCTGCAGTCCTTTGGACTTTGAGTCCCGCTCTTTGTCATGTCTGTCGTCTTTGTTCTCCAACTTGAGGTGCTCTGGATGGGCACATTTAAAATGTCTCTGTACATCCCTTGCTCTAGAGAAGGTCATGCCACACCTTTCAAACCCACAGGTAAACTTACTTCCATCAAAACACACGGCCACTGAGGTTATTGTACCCTTTGGCCCCTTGCAGCTGGAAGCATCCCACGAGGAGGCACACCTTGAAGATGTCGATCGATCATCCTCCTCCTCCTCCATTCCCTTGGAACCGAATTTATCTCCTCTACGATAAAGTTCCTTTTTAGCTTTCCGCTCAATCTCAAAAGCTTCCTCAGAGAAGGTTAAACCATGAGTGGCTAAATGTTCAATGAATTCCTTTTTGGATAAGTAGAATTTTTTACATTCAGGGCTAGTGCAGGTAAATGCTGCCTCTCGGAAATGCTGGGCTTCATGGTGATATAGCTGCCCTAAGTCAGAAAAGGTGACATAACAGCCATTGAGCTGGCACTGGAAGTTAAGCTGATAGCCATGACTATGTTTGTGTGCGGCCAACTCATTGGAGGTCTTAAACTGAGCACCACACCCTATGACTGTACACATGTAGGGGTGATCATTGTAGTGGGTTCTTCTATGCTTGCGGTGATGGTAATTAGATACAAAGTGGCGACGACAAAAAATGCACTTTTCGCGTTTGTCTCTCATCTCATGAAAATGTTTCACGTTTTCATCCCCTTGATGATCAGATTTTAGGTGGACATACAAGTACTTGGAGTGTTTAAAATTTCTTAAACAGTTGGTGCCTGGACATGGATATTCATCCCGGTTCTGGAGTTCGAAGTGCAAATCAATGTAATCAAACGTGATAAGTTCATCATCATCCTTGGATTGTTGCACGATATGGTGTAATACCTCTGGATCGTGTGTGGACTTGTAATACATGATTGAGGAAGGGTCAGCTTTTATTTCACCTGGTTCAATGTCCTCTTCCCCATCCGACGGCTTTGGCAACTTGTCTTTCTCAAGCTTTTTATGTGAGTTTGCAAAGGTACGAAGATGGTGTTTCATGTGAGGAACAATGTCCTTTCTGCTGTCAAAGACTCTCATGCAGACAGGGCACGGGTGATTCCTGTCGTCTGCATGTCTCCTAGAGTGGGGTATGATTTGTCCCCCAGTGACAGACTTCTGGCAGAATTTACAGAAAAACTTCAGTTTTTTTGTTTGTGCACAACGTTGATTTCCTATTATACCAGAGGCCCCTTTATCACCCCGTCTCTCTGTCCTGCCCTCTGCAGCTCCATTTAGATAGTGTTGTTGGTGAGATCCTACACACATGAACTCTTCGTCTTGTGCTTCATGTTTAACCATCTCATGCTTTTCCTCCACCTCATCGTCCTCTGGAGTCACTCCCAGCATTCTACTGCAGTGACGCTTAAGAGTTTTCCAGTCCCAGAATTCAGGGTCAAAAGGCCAGTAGGCTTTTAATGCTAGAAGCAGCTCACAGCGTAGGGAATTGGGGATGAGCCCATTTTCCTGGTCATACTTCTGGTCTGGGTGCAGGTGAAGCTCCTGAAGGCAACTGAAAACCTCCTGGCAGGGGCCAAGTAGGAATTCTGTGAGAAGGCAGGCGCGCATCACCTCCAGGTCATCTTTAAGAAGGCCAGACACCGTTTTAAGAACAGAGATCCTGGATTCAGAGTCACTTTGCTTTGGAAGCTGGAGTGCTTTGACACAGAGCTCCACCGAGGATGCTAATCCAAGCTCTTTTGTCTGAAAAGAGAAGCACAGAACTTTTACTTCATCGAAACCTGTGAGACAAAATGAAAATTGGAGGGTGCAATTTAGTTACATGGTCTTACCTCTGTGCGGATTACACGGACCAGGTAAAGTAAATGATGAACAGTGTTGGCAATGGCACCAAGCTGAAGGCATCGCTCTAAGAGAGACTCCGGTGAAGGATCAATTTTTCTCTGTAGCTTACTCCACAGCAGTGTCAGCTCCCTGATGGGAAGATAACAGAATAAAAAGGATGAAAAGATTTTTTACTTTATGCCAAGCTCACACTACAGGACCTCTGACCTGATTATGATGTCAAAAAATACTTCCAGTCCTAGTGTAATATGTACAAAATGTGAAATAAATCATTGTTTTGTCTGCTGGAAAGGTCCTCTGATCTGATCATTTCAAACTGTTTTCTATTGTGTTGGGAGTCCTGGCTTACCAAGGTTTTTTATTAGAATGTCACAAATGAATGAATGCATAACAGACAAAACATAAAACATAAAAAATATTATGTTGACGAAAAACAGAACAAATTTTATTTGGCCAGTGTTTGGACACAAAGTGGAGCACAGTGTCATTACAGCTCAATTATTTTGTCCTAAAGAAAGCTTGTGCTGTGAAACCCCTAGGTCATTTTCTGTCCTACTTAAAATCAGCTAATGTGTGCTGTACCTTGCAGTGATTTGTTTTTTGAGACGTTGTTAAATGTGACCTGCTCTCCTCGGATGGCATTTAGGATTTAAACGTCCTGTAGTGTGAGGTTGGGATTATCCTACTAAAGCCTACCCCAAAAGGATTTGGCAGGTTTGCCAAGACTGCAGGTTAACTGTTGATGCAAAGATGAAAATCAGTTTTCTTCAACTCACACCCTTTTGCGGTGTACGCACGTTCCAAAATTGAGCAGTTGGCACAATTTTGGAGATAGAGTGCATCCAAGTAAGCGCGTTCAAACTGCCCTGACTAGCTAGGAGGTTTTCTCTAATGGCGTCCAGAAACAAACCGATTTGAATCCAAACCCAAGTTTGGATTCTGTGTTTACACGCCCTGCTTAAGGAATGAGACACTTAAAGGCGTGTAGCTCAAATTCTTATGTTTGTATGTTAGAATCGTATGTTGAATGTCCTGGTCATGAGCAAGTTGCTGAAATTTTGACCAAACTGTGGATTTTGTATGGATTTTTGTGTGTTTCAATTCAACTTCAATTTTCTGGCTCAGTTGGGAAAGTAAAATGTGTGTTCAGTTGTACATTCCTACAACCGGGAAATAAATAGTTTGTTTTGATTAAGACTTGAATGCTTTGGCTACGTTCCAGTCAGTTCAAAATCATCCCCTGCAGCACTTAGCCACACAACTTTTTATTGTGCATAGGAATGCACACTCTAGATATCGCTTTTCATCATTACTGTTCTTCACACCAAATCTCTACAATTAATTGAGGCCAAATGATTGAACATCGAGATTTCATTGAAACTGTACTACAGCGGTCTACATCCGTATGGCTGTGCTATGTATTTTTCATTTTTGTAAACTTCATACTTTGAGATATTTGCGATTAAAAATGCAAAAACAACTCCCCTAGAAATAACATTAAGCCTAGCTTACCAATTGTTACGTTTGACTCAACTGGGCAGCACAGCTCAGTAGGTAGAGCGTGTGTTCCTCAACCGAAGGGTTGGAGGTTCGATCCCCATCTCAACTGAATGTATCCCAATGATTACGGGCATACCTATGCACAAGTAATTCCTTTTTCTAGTTATAATTGCTCTGCACTGTGGCATTGCCACACCTGAAACAAAGGCATTATTTTCGCCCAGAATTCTAACTGTGCACCTAAATCTCCAAGTATGTGAGCATGCGCAGTGGCATGCTACTACTACTGCTGCTACTACTACTACAAAAAGATACAGCTACCTATCTTGCCATATTTCGGACACTGTGATAGGGAGTGAATTGGTCAAAAACCATGGCACGCATCTCAAATAACCACCTGGAAATGTCGCTGGCGAACCAGCGACATCTTTTGAACAAGAGCTTCTCTAAACATTGAGGTTTTTCCTGACATGACAACATACCAGGAACTGTAGAGGTTCTGCTGTTGAAGCTGCTGGGTCAGAAAGGTGGTACACAAGATGAATGCTGTATTTTCCTCCCCTTCCTTCTCCAAGTTTGATGTGATCTCCAAGACATCCTCACAGTCTAGTCTGGATATCTGGATAAGATAATTGGGAACTTATGATTACGTCATGAATGATAGAAGATAAGGCCAAAGCATTTTGACTTGTTGAATTTTGATTTCAATGCCTGTATAGTCATGCTGTATTAAATTATGTGATTATACAGAATCTTTCCTTTCTACCGCTTGCTGCCAATTATTTATGAAACCAAACCCTTAAATTGATGAAAATCCTTGATTTGGAACACATAATGTGGTGTTAAATTCATTAAACTCCTACCACAACACCATAAATATTCTGATACTCATAAAAAAATCAAAATATTAATATTTGTAAACCAAAAGTTGTGTTTTTAATACCTCTGTAATGGCCTCCTCGTTGGGCAGCAGGAGGCAGAGAAGGGAGACGTAGGTTTGGCGGAAGGTGGCTTGGTTTGAAATAAGGCAACAGTCACTGCAGGACTTGGCTAACACTACTGCCTTGGCGATCTCACCAATCTTCTCCAGGTGCTTCACACGCATCTCCATGAAGCCCTCCCCCTCCAAGCCGATGTATGCATTTACTACGGAATGAAGGAGGGGTGGTTAGAGAGAATGAAAAGGACGAAGGCGTATATCTGCCACTTTTAACAGACATTTTGTCTGTTAAAGAAGGAGTTGCATGATTGTTGCTGTTGGTGAGTACATAAGGAATTATATCTTGTGTTGTAGCTGTTCAGTTGGTAGAGCTAACTTGTGCAGTTAGTAGTCACTCTCTGCTGTTGTTGCTGTTGAACAATAGGACTACAAGTGGCCGCTGAAGCTGTTCATCAGTCAGTTTCGATCTCTCAGGTGTAGACAATAGCCTTGATTGCTGGGTGGAGCTATGACAGCACGATTAGCTTCCCTACAGTTACGTGCTAGTGTTCCTAGCATCAGCATCAGGACCGCTCGAACAAAGCCTAAGGGAGTCTCAGTCTCTTTTCACCACATTCGACCTAACACTCTCTCCTTCTCCCCCTACTCACAGAGCAGCCAACTTGACCTTGTCTTCACAAGGTCCTGCAGTACCCATGCACTGTCAGTTACCCCGCTCCCTGAGTCTGACCATCACCTTGTCGCTTTCTCTCTCCCCTTGAAGTGCCCCTCCGAGTCCCTACATTGTCACCACCCACCATAACCTGAACTCTCTCTCTCTCTCTCTCTCTCTCTCTCTCTCTCTCTCTCTCTCTCTCTCTCTCTCTCTCTCTCTCTCTCTCT
>JAOPUI010000111.1:9091019-9114975 GCA_027123135.1 Urophycis floridana | reverse complement strand
GTTAGCCGGTGTGTTGGTCGTTAGAGTGGTAGTGGAAGCCTCTCTCTCTCTCATATAACTGTATAACTACATCAACCCACCCACCCCCCGCCGAAACACTGAGGAAGCCTCTCCTCTACCCTGCTATCTTCCTTTTTGGACTCCCTCTATCCCCTCACATTCAGACCAGTGCAATCCTCTCCTCCTCCTCCTTGGCTGTCTGAATCTCTGTGGGATCATAGAACAGGGCTATGAGCAGCTGAGAGGAAATGGAAGAAATCAGACTGTGCTGATGATCTCTCCCACTACCTGCACCTCCTCTCAGACTTCACCTCCACCGTGTCAGCAGCCAAATCTATATTCTACTGGAACAAGATCAACTCCTCTGCCTCCAATCCCAGAAAACGGTTTTCCATGTTCTCCTCTCTCCTCACCCCTCCTCTCCCCCCCCTTCCTCACTCACTGCTGATGATATTTCCAAGTACTTCACCAAGAAGGTGACGGACATCAGAATCTCCTTTACCCCTGCTGCTACCCTGCCTAGCCCCTCCTCTACAGCTATCCTCCCCCCAGTCCCACCTCTGCTAGACTTAACCGCTTTAACCCTTTCTCCTCCAGAGGTCCAGAGACTGGTCACATGCAACCACCAGTCCCCTTGAATTTATCCCCTGCTCCCTTCTCCAGGTCATCTCGACCGACATCCTACCCTCATTAACTCCTCCCTCACCTCAGGCCTCATCCCAGCACCCTTCAAAACTGCCAGATTAAAACCACTCCTCAAGAAACCTACCCTCGACACGGCTGACGTCCAGTACTACAGACCGGTATCTCTGCTACCATTCCTTTCTAAAACCCTGGAACGTGCAGTCTCTAACCAACTGTCCTCCTACCGCTCAGAAAACGACTTATTTGATCCCCATCTCTCTGGCTTCTAGACTGCATGGTTGATGGTGATGGTGGCCCAATCCCTTTGTGCCACCAAGGCCTTTGCAGTGGATTCAAACGCTGCTGCAGAACGCTGCAGCACGCCTCGTGTTTAACCTACACATATTCTGACCCCCCCTCTTCCATGACCTCCACTGGCTCCCTGTGGTGGCTCGCATCAAATTCAAGACGATGCTACCTGCCTACAAAGCTGTTAATGGAACTGCCCCTACCTACCTCCAAGCGTTAGTGAAACCCCACACCCCTGCTCGAGCACTCCCCTTAACTACCTCAGCTGGTCGACTGGTACCTCCATCACTAAAAGGAGGAAAAAAGTTGGACGAAAAAAAACAAAAAAACCTCTGCTCATGCGCTTGTATGTATGTCTTGGCCCTTTATAATTGCTCTTTGTAGCTTAGCACTTAGCCAGAGTGCTAAGATTGGTGTACCTAGCAATTGGAATGCTTGAAACTTGTTCTGGTGACCTGGTTGGTGACTTGCTTACTGTATTAACAGTAATGAAATGTTTCACCTTCTGACAAATTTACTGATTGCAAGTCGCTTTGGCTAGAAAGCTACCTGGGCAGCAAAACATGAACCAATGTGTGTGCTGAAGAGTGAGCAGAAGGAAAGTAGGTCCTCACCCTCCTGGGGAACGGTGGGCTGGCCTGTGAGGAGGGCAGTAAGGACCGGATTGCTCCATGCACCTCCTTCACCAGTTATCTGAAGCAGGGCTTGGAGGTCTGTGCTCCCAAACTGCAGCAAATTCTCATGGGCAATCTGTAACGCACAGAGAAGTGAGGCACCAAATACATGAAAAGTGTATTCATTTATCAGTTTCACTTTTTAAGTTACGGAGACAAAGCAACTAGGAAGCCGAGAGTACACCATAGCTCTTGCTGTTTTTTTTACCTGAACAGAGTTGTGAAACTGAACCCAGGCTTCATAGGGGATTTCATTTTCAGGAACTGAAAGCAAAAGTTCAAAACAGCTCCTAGACACAGGAAAAAAAAATGTAGTTGAAAGCAATTCAGCGATTTACCCCACTTCACTTTAACACTGTGACATCTTTTCTGTTAAACATTAACAGGACTGTTCCACTGATTGAGGGCTTTTGCTGGACTGAGGTCCAAAAGCACACAATGACCCTCAAAGCTAAAATATGAGGTGGAAGGAGAGAGAGCAAGCAGACAAGAAGATGAGAAATAGACAAAATAAAGAAAGCAATTAAAAAATAGGCAAACCCAAAACCCTGGGAAAACAACATCTGCTATTCTGTGCAAGTAATAATGAATTTTGCATCAGCCAAGAATTGCACATTTCATTGACAGTATAGTTGAAGTGTACATTAAGTCAAGTTGTACTCCTCAAACCACATGAGAAAATTACAGAAAATGAAAGCCACAACAAATGTACCAAAACCACATACTCAGAACATTAAAGGAGTAGTGTCAGTGTAGTGACATCTAGCAGAACTCACTTTGTATATCATATATAAGTTAAATATCATATACATAGGTATGTTTACATTAGTGCAAAATGCCATGACAACAAGAATCACTGTGTGTTTGTTATCTTGGAATGAGCCCTTGATATATACACATTGGTAACAGGTGGTCTTCCATGGGCCCCCCTCCCATGTTATACCGCCATGTCTTCTGTCTACTGTCTTCTACAGAAGCCCACAGTGAGAATGTGTTTTTAAATCAATCAAAAAACAGATAAGATAAATACGAGCTATTTGTGATCCATTAGCAGGGGCATTGTGTAGGAGCGGTTACATTGAGCCATGCTGTGTATGAAATGCTCAACACACTACAAGTGTCCTAGAAGCTTTACCCTCTCACAACACATAATCAACATCCACTGCTGGCAAGACTGCAGCACACATCCACACACACAGCGTGGCATTATTCTATGAGCAAGCTCAACCCTCTCTTCAAGACGTTGCATAGAGCTTGATGGAGCATCCTTTCACCAAAATATCCTATATATTTAAAGGATTCAATTAGCTTTTAAATCCAAGTCCAATATAATCCAATAATGTCCAATAGTTTATCCAATGGCAGATCAGGGGAATTTAGAAGTGAATGTGCATCCTTTAATACATTCACGTTTTGGAAACATTTGAGAATGTTTCCCTGTTTGATAACTAAAAGTTCTCTTTCAGAGATAGTTACTGTTGCAATGCAAACCAGTTGCAACACAACAACAGACCACTACATTTTCAAAAAGCAACCTTTACTTTCTTCACATAACGCAGTGCAAGTAAGCATGGGCTTGTTGTACAGACTGCTACCGAGATGAGTGATCAATACATATAACAGCTAATCCGTTATATATATATATGATAAGCAATAATTATAGGTCTATGAATGTAGTTTACCACTATGAATGCAAAAGAGACTTATTGTTTTATTGACATGAATTTGTTGATCAAACCGCGTTCAATGTAAAAGACCTTAAGTTATGACCTATAGTTTTACATTTACAGACTAAATACTAAATACACTAATATGTAACCAAAAATCATAAAGCTATCAGGGAACCTCGTCACTTGACACTTGGCAACTCCATTTTGTCTTGGACGATGACAACATCATGAAAGGACCTACTGGCACCTTACACAATACAAGCTGATACAGGCCAGCGCAGACATTGGAAAGGGAGAGGCTGGGGGAGGGGGATTCGGTTGGTTGCAATCTGCAGCCTTACTGCTAGCGTTTACCTACATTTTACACACTGGACCTTTAAGTTCAAACATTTACACAGTTTACTGAAAACAATTTCCATTAATCGACAAAACATAGGCCCACAGAAACACCATGCGTGCATGAACAAACTGTAGTGGATAGTTACTGTCATGATTCCAGTTTGGGCTACACACAACAGACAACGCAATTGGGTTTCTCTTGAGTGTTGTTGATACAATTTCTTGAATAAGGTCATGATGTCTCTGTGTATATATGTGTGTCTGCATCAAAACATTTCATCACCACTTACAACGCCAGTCTTTTTAATACAAGAGCCACGCTGTCTGACTCTGCCGTGAGGTGGGACCTGGCAGCAGCAAAGCAGTCTATCGACAGGCAGTAGACCTCCAGGAGAGGAAGGCCATGTTCCACAGAGTTCCTGCTCCCAGCATAGTGCATAAGTGCCTGCAAAGCAAAAACAGACGAACAAAACAAATGCATGCATTTAATGACCCCATTAGATCAGACCTGTTGTATGATTGGAGGTGTTAAAAAGAGACATTTGGCTGGACACCTTGGGGAGATGTCAGTTTAAAACGAGTGGATCCCAGCTGGCGTTTTGGTGGGGAGGGGTTTCTGATTGGCCCTTGAGGGGATTGACTGAACAAAAAAAGAGACGTCTACAGGCTTTTGTGAGTTGGAGTGCTGCTCTCAAACGCAGCAGGTGAACAAAGAACAACGCGAAATATTTATTCCTGAGTTTATCGTCTTAGAATAGACATTTTGAGGGCCATGCCTAAAAGTTGCTATTGCTGAATATTAGATTCAAGCCAATACAGGGAACAGAGGTAAACCTACCCAGGGCTACCAACAGCCCAGCTGCTCTATAAAACGGTTTTAATGTGTTTTTGGACACAAGAGTCTACTGCATCCAAGCAGTCCTACCTGCTAACTTCTAGAATAGCACAACAAAGGTGATGGGAGCCACGCTATGTATTGCTAGAGAATAAGGGTGTAACGCTCCTGAAACTGAGAATGAATACGTCCACCCTCTGGAGTCGCGGTTTCGTTTTGCGGACGACAAATCCACGAGTGTAAAGAGGAGTGAAAGCCGAGGTGTTTGCCCGTCTCCGCCGAATGGTGCGTGAGCGTTCCACCCCGCGCTGAACGCAGTTGGCCGTTTCTGTTTGTGACGTTGACGTGCCTTATGGTGCGCTCTCTGTACTCTTCACCATCACAACAAAGGGATATCTGTGTGCTAGGTGTGTGTGTGTGCGGATGTGCGGAGCTTGTTCTGGCCAGCCGTCGATTTCCAGGTTGGCGTCTGAGAGGGGGCGAGGCTTCTCGTACACCTACAGCATGGCGCTGCGCGTTGTGTGGCGAGTGAAGCTCTGTCTGAGCTTAGTGTGATGCCCGCCTCTAAGCGGGGTTTCCTGGACCCCTATGGTATGATGCTTTGGTGTGAGGCGCATAGCATGTCAGTCATCGGTCATTGCAACGCTCCAACACGACGACAACACTTAAAAAAGGCACTCCAATGCCGTGGGTCGTAACCATGGGGATGAAACACCCCGCCCTTTCCTAGAACTGATTTACTGTTATATCGCAAAATGTTCATATCTCAGCTGAAACAGGGAGTTCACTTACACTTTAAGAGGAGTGTTAATCTAATTTTGCTTATTTGGTCAATTTAAGTTAATTTAAAGAGTTATTTAAAATCGTTCATGATAATAATTCTCTTCAACTGCACATGATTTATCACAATTCAAAACTAAGTAAAAGAAATGAGGCAGGGACTGAGCCGTGGCTCAACAGTCGTGCTCCAAGCCGAAACGTGGCCTTGGAGAACCCTAACACCTCTCTGATGTCTCTGTGTTGGAGCCCAATGATGAGGCTGCAATGCAAATGATGATCAACTCAAAAGGCAACCACCATGAGAACAACCAAAGCAATTACTTGAGACCAGGTAAATGTGTGCAGACACAAACCAGAAATGATTGTCAATCTTTCGACGTATTGGATGCCATGAGAACAGGAACTATCTTGTATCAATTACATGGTCAATGCATGTAGAGTGCAACACCATTAGCCTGGAAGGCACAGTAACTGAAACTAGGACATTTTTCCTCTAAAATTTTGCAGTCAAGTTTAATGAGGACAGCAACTCTGTTGCTGGGAGCAGTATATGGGTTAATACCACTAGTGTTGCTGACTGGCAGATCAGCCAGCAGCATACATGTAGTCCTATCACTCATATGAAATTAAGGACAAGAGTAGGCATATTGACAAACTGTCATTTGATGGCAACTGTTTTTGAGTCTCCAATAAAATAACAAAGCTACATTGAATAAATGTCTGAGGCCAGAGAATGAAGTGGCTGTGATGCCTATTAATGTGCTATAACTCATACTACTGATAACTGAACCTTAATAACAGACCTAAAGCAGGTATGCAACTTAGGTTACTTTTGTGGATGCACATGTGCTGCTTCATACATCACAAAACTATAAAATAACACAATAATCTTAATCATTCGTAAATTTGTCAATGTTTCACTGTGGCAACATATGGAATTTGCACCAGAGTGTATGTCCAGCCACAGTAACCATCTCTCTCTTGCCTCCATTACCCATCTCTTAGAAGCCTTGGCAATTAAACAGTACAGCTGAGCAAACGTGTCATGATGGTGAAAAAATCAAACCATGTACAGCATGGCATATCCTGATGCTGTGGTATTCAAATGTTAGGGCAATAACCCTGAACACACGCAAGAGTCAACACAAATCACCAGCACTCTCAACATCTCAAGGGCTGACGCTTGAATTCCCTTTTACATTTAGGGCATTTAGCAGACACTTTTGTCCGTACGCGACTTAACTAAATCTGTACAGCTGTACACTTGTCCTCTTCCTGAAGGAAGGGGAAGAGGACTTCCTCAAGGACACTTCAACATGTGGACAGTTTGAGGTGGTTGGAGGTGGGGATCGAACCGCCAACCCTCCGCTTAGTGGACGACCCCCTCTATCCACTGAGCTACTGCCGCCCGTTTGGCTAAATATATACTTCTCTCAGGGGAGTAAACAAAAATAGTTCATCATCAAAGAGCTACATTAGCATTGGCTTTGCAAAAGTAGTATCATCAAAATCAAATAGTCAGATATGTCCAGTCAATTCAGAGCAAAAGTTTGCATTAGTATCCAATGAATACAATGCAGTAATTCTGCAGGACACTTTTCCAAACTGGCCATACATAACTTACAGACAAATTTACTGTAGAAATTATACAATAAAAAAAGTTTAGGAATTTAGAATTTCTTGTTTAGATGCATCCCGTGGGGGACACATCGTGCTAAAACAATGACCCTTGGACTGTTTTGTTTACATTGTATATATTATAGTCACCGTTTGTTTTTTGTGTGTTTGTTTATGCACCTTCTACATCAAAACGAATTCCTCGTTGGTGTAAAATCCTTCCTGGCAATAAAACGGTTTCTGATTCTGACTTGCGGGTAAGAATAATGAGGGTTATGTAAATTAAGTGTTTTGACTCCATGCAAACCTTCGAGTAATGATACTCGGTTTTCCTATTTTGTTGGTAGCTGCTATTTTACCTGTACAGCTGCGGCACATTCTCATCTTTGCCTCCCGCAGACCCATGTTACAATACAACAAGGGCCCACTGCCCCGCCCAGCACACATGATAGGGTACGATTCGGCAACTTAGCGTCCATGAAATACTCTGAAATGTGCACGTCCTGGATGAATAACTGCAAATGCAATCAAAAGAACGCATGTTATCGAGTAAAACAGCAAAACGAGGCTCAACAGAGAGCATAAAAATAGAAGCAGGTGGAAAATGTTTCTGCAAAATATATGGTGCCAATATTCGTCGTTTGTTCCCTATGCATCGCAATCACTGCATTCTTTGTTGTTTTATTCAACATTAAAGGAACATGCATGCTTAAGGCGAGAAGAGTATTCCATGTAGCAGGCTTATATTATGCTGGGCCGTGGTAGTAGCCTAGCTTGAATGCTACGAGAAAAACAATATTGCGTGCTTAGCCACGGTAGCTATCGCACGGTACCACCACCATGATGTCCATTACCTGGCAGAAGTTGTCGCAGTATTCAAAGGAGGACGTCACGGATATCTCCTGATGCCTGAGCACATCTTCAAAGGCCCTCAGCGTGGCCAGCAAGGTCTCCATCGCCACCAGAATGTCATCAGAACTGTCCAAGGCCCGGTTGCTCCACTCCAGGTCTGGTTCGCCACCGCTCTCCGCCATCTTCGCTCTCCTCCGCGGCGCGTATGCAGTGCAGTCCTGTCATCATGTGACGATGCGACCCGCTGGGGCTCACTGGCTCAGGACTACGCAGCGCGTCCGTGCTTCAGTCGTTTGCATGCATCTGGCTTGCATTTGTTGTATACATTCTATGATAATCGCAATTGTTGTGTGTGCGTCGGTGTTTGAGGTGTTTGCATACATCTGATACAGTGGAATGAACTTTTCGTTTATTTTACTTCTTTCCAGGCGTTTTTGTTGTCGAAACAAAAACGCGTTTCTGTCGCCCTCTGCCGAGAGAAATGAAGGACTACATGTGTATCCGTCTCATTAACCCGGAAATGATCCTCTCCTTTGCGTGGTGCACGTGTTAAAGGTAAGCAAACGGATCGCTGTAATATCACGTTCCTTCTCCATTATTATGACATGTTATTGTCTTAAGGGATCATACCGCGGATCAGTGCGTCGACATCAAACAAGACAGTGTCTGTGTTGTCCCTTTCGGCTCATATAAGATAAGGTGTGTTTTACACAGCCAACCCCGTGTTGTGTGTTTTGAAAATAGCCAACACAGGCGACACGAAAGAACGTCGCCCTTTGAACGAGTAATTTGCTTATAGCAGTTGTCACAATATTGAAAACCTGTCATAGTTTAAAACAAAACAAAATTCACTTGGATCGATGTTCTAAATGACGTTTTTGTATTCTAGAGTCATGGGGAAATCCAAACAAATAGGAAACCACAACAGTGACAAACATAAGAATATTGCAAGGAAATGGAAGACGAAGCGCAGGACTAAAGACTTGGATCAGATCCATTCAGATATGAAGCCTGAGACGGCAGCCAAATTACTCCATCAAGAAGTCGATTTCGATGTAACTGGATGTGCCCAGCACTACTGTTTACATTGCGCGTAAGTATATGGCAATATTATCTGACATGAATATTTAACAATATCTGACATTAATCGTATGTGTACATTCACTTGTTCTAATGACATTGATGTATCACACACACACTATTGTTCCTTTTTCTTGCAGGAGATATTTTGTGGATATGAGATCGTTGAAAGAGCACTTCAAAACAAAAGTCCACAAAAAACAGTAAGATACCATAATCTAGCATTGCATTTGGCCAAGATGGCCAAGATGATTTAAAGTCACTTGCTCCAAATGCACGTATGACAGCCTTGACCAATAAATGCATACTTGAATAAATCTTTATTTTAATTGTTGATGTTATTCTTATTATGAATGCTCCCTGCTGAATTGATTTGAATGCACATTTATTTCTGGTCTAAATTGTACACACCAGTTTTCTGATTCGCTGCCTCTTACAGGTTGAAACTTCTCAGAGAAGAGCCGTACACCCAGGCAGAGGCAGAGAGAGCCGCTGGTATGGGCTCTTACATCGCCCCCAAACAGATCGAGGTGAAGACACAGCCTACTGAGGAGGACATGGACTGAAGATTGACCCTACAAGACTCCATACCACAATCGGACAACACTCAGAATCAAAAATGTTTCTAATTATACTCTTGGCCGACAAGTTAACTGTCCTGATACTCGAATATAATGTGTTGGGTTTTTTTGCAGTGTATTGAACAGGATCAAGGAACCTAGCTTCATGGTGGATAGGGTTTTATAATTGTCTACTATGCAAATACTTTACAAATATATCGGTCTCCCAAGGATTTCCCATGCCAATATCATGTACATACTATTGTATGTTTGAGTGAATAGTGTTCCTCAAAAATATACATTTCTTGCATGTCAATCTTGATTCAATAAATGGAGATAAAACATGGGAAATTGTGTACTTTTTAGCTTTTATGAATAGATAATTACTAATAAAGTATTCACTAATATGTAATAATTAATTAAATTTTACACACAATTAACATGCTATCCTGTGAATGCCACGTTTCATATGAAGAAATGGAATTTTGTTCAGACTGGCCCTTTAAGAGAACAGCAGCCCAAGCCTTTGGATTGGATGCGAGGGTAAACAGTAGCAGTGGCGTGAAGAGAGTGAACTCGTTACATTTATGTAGTCTAACGGTAGGGTTTAATGCCACACAACAATAGATTACCGAACTATTAATGGGCTGTTTCTATCCTGGGTACAATAAATATTTTTAGTGAAGGAGGATTTTTGCACAGTATGGCCTCAATTGTCTAAATAACTGGAGTGGAGGGCAAGGATGGCCGGAGACGTGGATCAAGGAGAAGCCCGAGAAGGGAAGGTCCAAGCCGGGGTACATCCGAGCGGTGGGCCGCCTCTTCGTAAGAGTAAGGGGTTCTGGATTATCAGAGCACTTGCATCTCTTGCGATGGTCTCCGTAGTCCCTGTTCTCGCTTTTGGCATAAAGTATTACCAAGATGGTCAGCACCTTAAACGCTATGTAAGTACGTATTAAGAAAGCACAGATAAAAAGGTATCAGGGACGGCTGTGTTATATTGTGGGCTCCCAGATCGTATCGTTGGTGGCTCTTGCGGTCATGGTGTAGGCCTAATGTAGGCCTACCTCTTTTCAACTTTCCTCCCCTGTGTATTTTAGATTACATTTTGCCATTATCCAAACGTTCAACCAACATCGAGCTGAATATCCAAACGTAGCTTAATAAGAACACACGCCACTCCCTTAGTGTTGTTTGAAGTGTGTTTATTAGGGGGTTGTATGTCTGGCACAGCTGCACTCAATAAATGGGAAAACACCAGCTAACCCAATAAAAGGAAAACATCAGCTTACCAAACTACATAGAAGTCCACATTCACTGTCTGGATAAGGCATGTGTGGAATTAAGCCTCTGGGCGAGATATCGCATAGTCAAGACCACGTTTCAGCAATTGTGATTTTTTTTCCCCAAGCCCGACAGTTTTACACATCAAGACAATCTACACCTATGTCACATTGCGATATACTACGTTGCAAGCAAGGACTAACATGTTATCATTTCCCAACAGGAAGAGAGCATGAAGACCCTGGGGGCAGAGGGTCTTTTTCTCTTCTCCTCCCTGGACACAGACCACGATTTATATCTCAGTCCAGAGGAGTTTAGGCCTATTGCAGAGAAACTCACAGGTTTGTCATTATTCATCATGTAGACCTGTCCAGTTCACCCTTCTTACCTCTAACTCTGTCCCTCTTGCCTTTGCCGTGTGATTTACACACAGGGATTACTTCTCCGGGAGAGTTTGAAGAGGAGCCCCATGATCCCAATGGAGAGACGCTGATCCTGGAGGCCAGGATGCAGCCACTCCACATGGACACCATGACAAAGAGCAAGGATGGGTTTCTGGGGGTACGGCAACCAGCAGCAATAGTGTAATGGGGGGGGTTACCACTTATTTGATTCTGTCTTTCTTTTGGTTTAGCCTTTAGCCTTGCAATGGCAATGGTGGTTGAGTAAGATGCATTCAGAGAAAACAATAGCTTTCGTCAGTAGCACACTAATGGTTCATGTATGTTTATATAGCTACTGGCGTACCGATGCATACTGCATTGTGATCATCAAGAAAAAGACTTGCCGAATGAGCATGTCATATGCATTGTTTTGACTAAAAGAGTTACAAAATGACATGCATTCAACATTTTGTGTTTCTCATGTTTGAAGGCAACAGATCAGCGAACTCAAATTGAAAATGATACACACATTTGTTCCTACAAAAAAAAACATCTTCCATCTCTACTCATTCCAGGTCACGCATAGTTCCCTGAGAGGGCTTCGAGCCTGGAAGGCCCCAGCAGTGCCTTCCTCTACGTTCTCCGCAGGCCAGTTCAGGGTCTTCCTGCCACCAAAGAATAAACATGAGGTGGGGGACACCTGGTGGGTGATTCCCAGCGAGCTCAACATCTTCACGGGGTATCTGCCTAACAATCGCTACAACCCGCCAACCCCCAAAGGCAAAGAGGTACTGCCCTAAAGCACGGTTGACCTTTGAACCCAGCTTGCTGTGCAGTCCGTGACCTGACCGTAGTGTGGTGCCCCCTGCTTTAACCCAGGTGTTCATCCACTCCCTGCTGAGCATGTTTCACCCCCGGCCCTTCATCAAGTCGCGCTTTGCCCCTCAGGGCGCGGTGGCCTGTATCCGGGCCAGCAGTGACTTCTATTATGACATCGTCTTCAGGTGAGGGGGGGCGGTGCTGCACTGAGCTGGACTATATGGAGTAAAAAGACACTTTAACGATTTGACAGTATTTCAATATGACGCATAATAAGACATTTATTTGGCTACTTATTATTTGATCACTTACTGCAGTTACAATTTCTGCCTGGAAGATAAATGTTGGACGATAAATTTAGATTTTCCACCGCTGCAGAGTGCATGCAGAGTTCCAGCTGAATGAAGTGCCAGACTTCCCCTTCTGGTTCACTCCAGGCCAGTTTACTGGCAACCTCATCATCTCAAAGGACGCCTCTCACGTCCGCCACTTTCACCTCTATGTCCCCAACGACAGGTACGCTGTCCTACATGTAGCAGTCTCTACCCCTGAATCTCAACTGTGTCTGAATCTCATCTGAGACATCTTAGACTTCTTCAGGGTCTGTATGAGCCTGTCTCTCTGTTTATTTCTCCTCCAGGTCTCTCAACGTGGACATGGAGTGGCTGTATGGAGGCAGTGAGAGCAGCAATATGGAGGTTGATATCGGGTTCCTGCCACAGGTATAGCTGCAGTGAAACATGAAGCAAATGCATCACTTTCTTCTTTTAAGTACACTTTTTGGATAATGCCCTTGTCTTGAAACATGTAGTTAACCAAGACATTTGAAAGTCGCTTTGCATGGTGGAGAAGTCTCTGAGACAAGGGAAACCTAAATTATGCTAGCTACTATTAACGGTCAACATTACGGAATGTACTTCTACATTTGGAAGTACGTTCTTTTGTTTACTATGTTCTGTTGACAAATCCCATGCTGTGTGTAGAAATACATACAGAACCTAACAGAGCAGGTTTATTGGTTACTTATGCACCTCAATCAGCAGACCATTCTACAGGGACTCAAATCCCCGTCGACAAGCCCATACGAAAGGAAAACTGTCCATTAGGAGAGGAAAACGTAGTTTTTTGTGTTAGTTACTAATGGATTCCATTGCATTCTATTTTTGTTTTTCCAGTTGGAGCTGCGCTCCACAAGCCCGTCCACTCCCCTGTTCATCCAGGACGAGGAGGGTCACATCATCGAGAGCCACGGCGAGGGCACCGAGCCCATCCAGTTCGTCTTTGAGGACATTCACTGGACCTCGGAGATCCACACGCAGGAGGCACAGCGTCACCTGGAGGTCACCTTTTACCCCTTTAAGAAGGTGCGTTGTCACGGCCACGGTCTCACGAATCAGATGAGCTCCAATCTGGGTGAACGAGGCGTTTCACTTTCTATCGCGTTTACTTTTGGATCGGCCAATCGTGTTGCCGGAGTAAGTGTGCGATCGGTACTCATGGGAGGAAGACGGCAAACTTTTGAAGCTCCATTTTGAGGCAGTGTTTGGGAGCTTGTGTCAATTGACTATAGTCATGTGATTGACAATGTCTGAATGCACCACCAGAGGATTGGATCGGATGATTGGTCGGATTGAGTCTGAGTCTTTGCCAGATTCTCATTCCCTACAATGGGTAAAAGCCAAATGAAACCACAGGGCAGCCGTGTAGATATACCAACCAACACATCGTTACCTCAACAATGGCTTAAAGTGAGTAGCTACAGCCAAGGTGGGGAGCTAAATGAGCGATAGCAGCAATGCTTGGCTTTTAGAAGGACAAGCCAATAAGTTATGGACAAGCCAATAAGTTAGTCATTTATTAATAACAACACTCAATAACCAGTTGAATATCGTTATTATTAGTCATTGGAAAATGGACAAAATTGTTTATTTGTCATTATTATTTGTCATTCAGAGACAGTTTTTGGAGGGAAAAATAATCCATTCAATTTCCCAAGTTAATTACGCTGGGCTTTCACTCAATGGTGTCAATGGCCTAATTTATTTAATATTTTCTTATCTCATCATAATGTCTCTCTGCCTTTATGTGTGTATGTGGAATTGTATGTTGTGTGCTGCTCTGTTTTCAATAGTTATTAAGGATTTGTAATGAACGTTGTCCATGTCCAGATTTAAATCAGACATGGTTGTTGCTCAGCACACCTCCTCTCACTGTGTGGACGCATTCCAAAATTGGGCAGTTGATTCATATTCCAAATGAGTGTTTAGCTTAGCAGTATCTTTGTTTTGTCCAACATAGGTAAGCATACAAACTGCCCTGGCCAGGTAGCTTTCTACATTAACAAATAAAGTCCACAAGTTTTAAATGTGTGTTCACTCAGTGTGATAGTTCTTAATTCTGAGTGCAGAGCGCTGAGTGAGTTCTTTACTTGATTGGAATGCAGCAGAAGAGCGAGACCTACTGAATGGTGAGCAATTCGGATTCTTGAATGCTAAATTTACTGGTCGTGAGCACGGTGATGAATTTAGGATCAACTCAGCGAGTCCACAGTTTGAAAAAGTGACTGAATGAATGTGAATTTTGTGAATTTTTTTCAGTCAACTTATTCAGCAGTGAATGCTTACGCTGCATTGAAGTCCTCCTACACTTACCCTTGCGACTTATTGAAACGTTGCTTTGCACTCATAATTTAGAAATATCAAATAGCCTTCAGGGCAGCAGTGCACACCACAGCCTCCAAGGCTGTCAGCATGGGCAGTGTAAATACAGAATCGAGTTTGTTCGTTTGTCTGCACTTTTGAAGAGAACGACCTAGCCGTGGCAGTTTGTATGCATTTTTTGTATTCGACAAATTATTTATATTCGACAATATACAGCTATGGGAGCTGCTCATTTGAAATACAATGAATGTCGATGGCTCACCAATGGACCAGTCAGGGGTGTGCTTACACCACAAGAGGTGGTGAGTTCAACAAAAATCGTGGCTGATCTGACACCTGACATCTGGGCATAGACAATGTCCACAATTGTGGTCTGTGCAAACCAACTAAATACTTTACGTTCACACTTGTGTGTTTTTCCAAAGGTGCCCTACCTGCCCTTCTCGGAGGCCTTTGAGCGGGCTGAGGCAGAGAACAAGCTGGTGCACTCTATTGTGCTCTGGGGCGCGCTTGACGACCAGTCCTGCTGAGGTTAGTTTCAACAATTCCATTGTAGGGTACTGAATATTCCAGATAAGGTGATGCCGTATTTACATAGTTTTTTGCCCTCTCTACAAATGTATTCATGGGATTCATGAACTGAATGCTAAATTCAGTTCATTCAGCTAAATGCAGAATGTTAAGTTCCAGTTACTTCTGCGTTCCAGTACAGGCCATTATTATCCATTGTTGGCAATACCAGTCCATAACAATTCATTACGCAATATTTTGCACGTCAAATGCCGTAGCGACATGTCCACAGATAGAAGTTGGACTGTACTCTGTGCATGACTGATATGACTTCAGGGAGCCAGTTGAAATTCCTACTTCCAGTTCAAATGGAATGCACTAGTTCTAGAACCAAGATGGAACCCACTAGTCTGAGAACCAAGATTGCCACCAGGCCCATAAAATTATGACATGCTTGTTTGTTTCACCTCCACTCTATTTCGTGTAGGTTCGGGGCGGACTCTCCGGGAGACAGTCCTGGAAAGTTCGCCCATCCTGGCCCTGCTCAACCAGAGCTTCATCAGCAGCTGGTCCCTGGTCAAAGAGCTGGAGAAAATGCAGGTCTGTAGAATAAAGCCGTTAGGATGCTAATATCTATTGAAGTCGGTGTCTCTCAGGTAGATGGCAACCAATTCATCCAATCTTCCATGACAACAAAACAACAAGACAATAGCACACACATCATACCTCAAGTATTTAATTTATATGACTATCTTATAAATGCAATGAATGTGAATTTATCCATTTCATTTTAAATTTTTATGGATCAGTCTGATTAAGTTCTTGGACTGAAATGTTCCTACTAATAAATGTGTTAGCTGCTGAGTTTCTTCAATGTATATGTACATGTCATGTTTCACAGTCTGATGAGCAAAACCTGGTTCTTGGCCAAAAAGCCCAATTGCACCTTGAGAAGTACAACTTCCCCGTTGAAATGATCATAGCCCTACCTAATGGTACTATTGTAAGTATCACTGGCCTTAAATGACTTTAATATATCCATATCTAGTAAGAAAAGCTTACTAACAATTAGTCTTGTATTAAATGCTATTTCCATCACCAAATAAATATAACATTGTTTTTTTTTTACTGGTAATTGTTTGCAGGTCCACCACATCAACGCCAACTACTTCCTGGACCAGACGGCCATGAAGCCAGAAGAGGAAGGAGCTACATTCAGCTTCTCTGGGGGGTTTGAAGACCCCTCCACCTCAACGTACATCGCCTTCCTCAAGGAGGCCTTGCAGAAAGCAGAAGAGTTCATACAACAGTAAGAGTGTGTGTGACCAGGGAGTTGGCCCACTACACTGAAGGTCATTTCACTATGTGATGATCATGAAGAACTTCATTTGAAATGAGATATTTACCTGGCGAATTGGTTGCTATAAAATGTTTCTGAATCTTTTTAGTTATTTATTGAAAAGCATTTGAATGCTCACCCATCATTAAAATAGCTTTGGAGTTGGTATGTCCAGAGAATAAGTTATGTTAAATTGGGGATTTAACTTGAAATATGTAGTAGGAAGTTAGTTAGTAGGCAAGTAGAGATTGTATAATTGCCATTCCAACATGGTATATTTTTACTTCATACAAAGATGTTCACAAAATGGAAAACACTTGGCCGTCGAGGCTGTTTGCCTCAATCTGTTTTATTGTAACATTCAGACAGTGATGTCATTTGATTTCCTACCAAAAAACACAATTGCACCATTATACATAATTTGATATTGCAGTATTGTTCATGAGATTAAATAATAGGTCAACTTGTTTATGGTAATATATTTCAGTTAATGCTGTTATTTCTAAAAAGACAGTGATGCACAACAAGTCATTTCCTGTTTTTGGGCTTCAGTAGTTTATGAAGGCCTCGTCTGAAAGCCATTCACTAGCTGGACAAGGCCTGATGTCACTGCTGAAGCACATGGGGAGATGTCCTTCGCTGTCCCAGAGGGAATATTCAGTTGCACTGTGTCCCCCCCCCCCCCATGTACTTGTGTATAACCAAACGACTGCAGATTGTTCATGGCTGGGACATCTGACCACCAAAGACAATCCTGTAATATGTACAATCATTTAATGTTATTTGTATTTTTTTTTTCAACTCCGTTTTTATATTTTATAATGACATGAATGAACTTTGTTTTTCTTTTCTTTTATTCTCTCACTATAAACAAGTTCATGCTGCACTATACGTATTTGGCTTTTCATCCGAATAATTCTCCCCAGGTAATTTGACCTGGACGAACAAATGCCAAACCATTGATAGTTGGCTCTTTAAAGGATGCTTCTTGTTCCATCCCCTCATCACTCCTCCCTCCACAAGGATCTGTTTGATTTACAATGTGCTACTGTCAGGGCTTTGAACAATAAATAACACGACTGTAGATCCTGTACAATAAAAGCGTCATTGGGAGGAAAACATGAATATCTGTACCCTTTTAAAGTGCCAAATTATATCCAAACACAAAATAAACCTCTTTTGTTTTACAATAAATGTGTTTTTCTGGGTCAATGTCAATGTCAACCATTAAGCCAGTTGACTTCTTCTCAAATAAGTATTTTGCATAAACACATCGAAAATGTTGAGTTATTGTGATTGTGTTAGTATCTTTCCAAAAGTCTTTCACCAAGTCCAGCCACCAAAATAGAAAGAGGAACTGCTTGTTTTCCAAAATTCCAGTAAGTCCATCGAAGTACTCAGCACACGCGCTAACCAAGTAGTTTGTATCATAAGTTCTGTAATATAGAAAATAGTGTGTCATCTAACGGATTTTTAGAGATGTTTTTCCCTCCATTTTAAATGGCGAGTATGAAGTGAGCATGTGGTATAGAGGCAGGTAGTACATGCACATATGCTTTTTGAAAGCTAAATTTACCAAAGAAATGTCAATCATTCACTTACATGTCCAAGAGCATAGAGGATATTCAGTACCAATTAAGAGATAGGTATAACATTTACACAACCTCTGGGTCAAGATACAGGCTTATTCATTATTTAATGGATAAACGTATTTCAGTGCAAACTCCAGCCTTTGTGTCCATGTCCTTGTAGTGAGGAATAAGCCCCAGCGTTCAGGGTTACAGCGCAGCATGTTTTCCAAAACCACAGCAAAGACTTCCGGAACTATCCACAGGGAAGGTCTGGCTCAGCGCAGAAAGGTTCAATACAGTGCCGTTACAAGCCACCCAGAGTTGAACACGCACACACACACACACACACACACACACTCACACTTTTGTGGTTGAAACATTTGGAACCTGCACCTCAATGGTCTCAGGAATAAGGAATGCGTGTGTTTGTACATGGAGGCTTGTCTTTAGCAGTGCACACAGATTCCATCCACCGGTCCGAAGAGGAGTCGCACGGCCGCTCAGCTGAAGGTCCACACCTCCATCGCTATCACGTGGAAGTCGTCCACCTCAGACAGGCAGCAGTTGTTGAAGGTGTAACAGGGACTACTGCGGCCCAGATACAGGGTCTCATCCAACCACAGACCAAAATGGCCACTGCAGAAAAACATAGAAATGGAGGGGGGGGGGCGGTGGGTAGGAGGCATGTTTCAATAAAATAATCTTTGTGGAAATTTGAAATTTGGGTGATATTAATATAAACAAGCATGAAAAGAAGATGAAATAATGAAAACAAACACTTGAATATTACCTGCCACCACCAATGGCAAATGAATCCAAGTTTCCCTTTATGAAAAATGTGTTCTCCCCAGTCCATCTGAAGCACTAGAGAGCGAGAGAGAGCGAGAGCGAGAGAGAGCGAGAGAGAGACAGTATTAAAATGCCTGGAACTGCATGGGTCACAGTGATCATTAATGTGTTATGCCCTGACCTTGAAGCGAGGGTGCAGCATAAAGAGGAACGTCTCCCCAGTGCCGTAGAAGGTCTCGCTCGGCCTCAGTGGGTGGGAGAGGAAGCTCCCAAACACCTGCGAGAACATGGGTTACACGCAAAGTCAGAGAAAACCACCAATGGAAAAATGTTCTCCACTCACTCGATATTCCCTCTCTGGTGCACTTCAGGCTCTGCTCATTGTCATACCACTTAACGCATGACACATTAACCACATAGCTGCACAGCAGAATAGAGTGCACTTGACACATGCATAGAGTAAACATGTTTCCTGCATGTGATTTTGGTCCTGTGACAAAGAGGCAATACGGTCCATTCCAATACCAAAAGCAAACTGAGGAAATGTAGTTATATTTACATACATTACATATAAATATAATTCATATATTTATGTTGATATATATATTATATAAATATAATGCTCAACATGCTTGTTTCACCTGATCAAGAGCATCCTTGATGACAATGAGCACAGGGGAGTCTGTGCCGCTCAGCTTCCGGTAGAGAGACTTAAGGCTGAAGCCATGGCGCGAGGTGCTGTAAGTGAGCTGCCAGGCATGACCAATCGTTCTGGGAGGCAACTCTACGCTTAGCTAGGGAGCGAGACAAGAAGGGAAAGGTAGAAAACAGCACAGCCGATTGAGGTAGAAGGTAGAAGGAAGTAAAAACACACGAGACGTACGCCTGTTTGCGTAAACAAACCACAACCATTGAATGCCAAAGCTTAAACAAATGAGTGAGTCATTGAGAGAGTGAGTGAATGAATGAGTGAGCGAGTGAGTGAGTAAATGCAGCCACTTACCTCTCTGACATGTGAGGCTTCTAAAATGCTGCTCGCTTCCAAAATGTCAGTTAGGCACTCGGGGTCTCTGTCGATGACCAGTGTTGGCTTGTTCCCACTGCTCTCTATGGACAACATCTAATGAACATGGAAACATTTATCAACACAACCTTCCAGACTACTAAAGCTATAGGAATCCTGTTGGCAGACATGTTGCTGAGATGTGTGTACCGAAATGTATTTTCTCTACTATTAGTAGATGCACAACAATTACAAGACGAGCTGTCTGAATAGGCTGTGAATGGGATGTGTGCCCTGGCTTTTTGAGAAGATGAGATCATTTATATTCAAATGCCTTTTCAATGGCATCTTTTATTAACAGAAACATTATTGGTGTTAAAACGTTCTAATAGTTCATTTACAATTCATAATACTTTTTACTCCAATCATTTCATTTTGCATTACGCAGCAGGGCTCTTTTCAAAACCCACTGCTAAACTGTGAAACGGTGATGAGATCGCTCCATACAAAGACAAATATGGTGTTTCAACAGTCCACCCCATAGCCATATGTTTCTCACCTGAAACCTAAAACTGTCTGTGTGCAGGGACACTGACGCCTCATTCACGCCAAGCAAATCAGCTGCTGTTCAATCCACCATATGGAGCCAAAGCTACACAGAGACTCCGGGAGATAGATAGTCCCGGGCAGCCGCCGCCAAGCAAGACCCCAAATGTACCGACTCACCTCCCAGTCTTCCCCGGAGTGCCGGTGACCCTTGGCCGATCGGTGCCCTTCTTCTTCTTCTTCTTTGTCGTCGTCCTCAATGAGCACAAACTCCTCTTCGTAGGCTTCACCCTCTCGGTCCTCCTCACCGCCCTCCAGGATGCAAATCTCCGGCCGCCAGTGGCTCAGGTATGCACAGAGCTGGTCTGAGCTGCGTGGGGGTTGAGGAGAGGAGAGGCTCAGAGAGAGAGAGAGAGAGAGGAGCAGCTGGTAAAGCGAGGTAAAAAGAAGCAACGAGTCCAACGAGGTTCCCTAAGCGGGGGCTTTAGGGGAATGGGCGTCGAGCATCGAGTTAAATTTTAACCTCGGCTGAGAAAGACAACAAACGTGTGTTTAGCGTGTTCGCGCCTGTCGGCGTACCTCTCCTGTGAAAGGGCCAGCCAGGCGTCTCTCCTGGCCGCCGCGGCGCACGGCTTCTCCGAGGGCCTCCGGGTCCGCAGCCGGACGAACATCACCCCTCCCGGGCCGCTGGGGGGTCTGCCCCCCGGAGCTGGAGAGGACGGTCGCTGCTTAAATACACACGCGAATGAACAAATACAACACGGCTCCCCAGACGCCCTGGAGCCATCCCACCTGCGGCAGAGCGCTGCTCCTCCTCCTCCTCCTCCTGCTGCTGCTGCTGCTGCTCCTCCGCCGACGCCGCCCTCGGCCGCGTTTCGTCATCACCCTTGTGTTTCTCGGCTTCCGGCGTGTCTCGGCCCGCCGGGCCGGCGTGGCGGCGGCGGTGGTCCCCGGGCGCCGCCGGCCCCCGGGCCTCCGCTCCCCGCGTGGCGCTGTTGAGGGAGTCATGGCCGTCGCCGGGCTGAGGAGTCCTCAGGGTGCTCCGTTTGCCCTTCCACCTGGGGGGGGGGAGGCCTTTGTTATGCACACATTGTGTTCAGTACAAACAGTCTGTGTGTGAGTGAGTGAGTGAGTGAGTGAGTGAGTGAGTGAGTGTGTGTTTGTGTGTATTCACAGTGCATACAGGTGAACTCTGTCATCTCCCTGAATTCTCTTCAGAATCAGCTGTTGAATTATGTGCCTCTGCACAACAATACCCCCTTGTGCCTGAGCCACTCATGGCCTAAGATACACTTTCATGCACCTTTGCCTCACAACAATCAGTCACCTAACATGACATTGTTACATGAGAGTGCTTATTTAAAGCAGTGGTTCTCAACTGGTCTGGCTTCAGGACCCAACATCACCCTTTAAGCCGTGACCCACATCAAGGAAAATTAACAAAACATAACACTTCAGTAACTGTACTATTAAACTATTCAGTCACTTATTCAGGAAATAAAAAATAGACGGCACTCCACTGCATTAAAAAATCCTCTTCAAAATAAAAGCACAGGATTTTTTTCAACATTTCTTTTGCCCGGACAAAGGCCCGCGACCCACTGAAAACAGATCTGTGACCCACAAGTTGAGAACCACTGATTTAAAGGACGCGTTTTCAATGCACAAGTTGGAAAAATGCAGTGCATGTACTACTTTGAAAGCAACGTAATGCACTGACATTGAACATAGTCTCGATTGGCGACAAGAGATGGACATCTGAGAGAGGGTTGTTGTCGCAGGCTGGGTGAAGGCGTGGCATGTTTTGTTTCTTATTGAATATTCAATTTCATTACAAAAGTCACAGCTCGCCACTCCCTTTCTACCATTTATCTCCATCGCTACTGTTTTTTACCGCAATATCTCTCCTGCCCCTCCCTATCCCTCCCTCCCTCTCTGACCGGGACTGTGATTACTAGCTTTGGTCTCGCAAACAAAGTAGAGTCAATGATGACCTGTGCTGGGTCCGGCTGAAGTGGACATGGGTGATGTCTGAGAAGAATGTGACTGATGCCAGGCTGTCGGCAGAGCAGGACAGGAGGTACTCCTCACAGCCGTGCTCCACCACCAGAGGGTGGCTCTTGCAGGGGTCAAAGAAGAGCTTGTTGGAGGTCACCAGCAGGATACCCGACACCACGCCCTGAGAGACAGAGAAGTGGTGTGGGACAGATGTAGGTGTGAGCGAGGCCCAGAGAGACCGAGAGAGAGAGAGAGAGGGAATTGACAATGTGATGGTGTTGAGGGTTCCAAAGGGCCGCTCATCCCTGTGGAAACGCTGTGCTCTGTACGGCTTTGTGTTCGGTGACGGGTTCCACAACTATACCGCTGGCGGTCTGCAGCAGCTCACCTTGCAGTCGGTGATGTACCGGCAAAACAGTTTGAGGTACGGGACCGCCTCGGGCCCCTCCCCCTGGCAGCACTCTGGCGGGAGAGTGAGTAGGCACAGCTGTCCGTCAGGCATCGGTACCGCCTCCACATCCTGACGCACACACACACACACAGAGTTTGAATGATCAAATAATGGACAATGGAGGTGTTTGATTCTGAGCCTGCATTAACCAGGGTTGTAAAGAGTTGTAAAGACGTCTAATAATAGTAAAACCAACCCGAGCAACCCAACCTAACATCAAAAGGGTACGACTAAAGTCGCTCCGTTTCATGTGTGGAGTGGCACTTTCGTGCACTTGCACTAAAGTGCACATGTACCGTCTCTCTTCCCTCTTCCATTAGGCCGCACCAGGGCGGCACCAGAGAGCAAATCTTTCAGACCAGCACCAGTGAGTGTTTCTCAGAACACAGGCCCCAATGAAGCGATCGCTCCTCATTGATCACAGCTGAACATGTAACTGAAGAAGAAACAGCGCGGCTTCAAGGAGCCAACAAAATCGATGAGCACCATTAGGTTACAAAGATTTTCTGTAGGCGTGTGTGGTTGCTAGCATCTACACACACACACACACACACACACACACACGCACATGCAGTCATGCACACACACACAACATAGAAGTAATATAGTATTGTCTACTCGGCAAACAGCAGAATGTGGATTCAATTCACAAAGCATGCAAGGCGTCAACATAGACAGTTACCCAATATTGGTCCTTATCTCTAATTTCCTTAAATCATGACTTTCATACTTGGCTGTTTAGAAAGTGTTCAACAACGTCGGTGACAAAGACGTTGATTTTCCTGCACGCTCAACCGAGACACAAGACACTTTTACCCAAAACAACCACCTTCTCCTCGCTCTTGCATCCTATAGGCCTTCATCACGTCTACGCGACGCGAACACAGCCACAACCAGTCTTCCCCGGCGCTTAACAGACGTACCAGCAGTTTGTCGTATTCCGCCTCTGGCGACGGCGAGGCAGGCAGGTCGCTCTTCACCTCCGGCTGGAGCTTCAGCCTCGGAGCGGCGGCCGACCACTGCCCCTCCGGCCCTGCGGCGGCGGAGCTCTTCTTCCCCTTGAAAACATGCAGTTTGTGTAAGATGGAGTCCATGGCGAGACGAGAGAACACAGCGTACCTCTAAGTAGCATGCCGTTGGGAGTACGTGTAGCAGTTCCTCTTTTTTTTTTTTTTTTTTTTTTTTTTTTGGTTTGCCAGCACCGCCCAGCGCGGTTTTTTGTTGTGAGCGTGAGTGTGTTTGTTTGTGTGTGTAGCATGTGCG